>FIZU01029468.1:0-11657 GCA_900064475.1 Pseudococcus longispinus
GAAGGTCGCGATTTTGCAATTACCCCAATTTTGCAATTACCCCACTACACCTTAAGTAAGTATTTGTTTGTAGTTTTGTGTTTTTTCGACATCCATATTCGTGTCTCGCTGTGAGGTGGATATTTTTCCCTGTTTCATTTTGATGGGATTGGTATTGTGATCTAAGTATGATTTCTCGCCGCGATCCGGCTGTGTAGGTACTTTCCTCCTGCGCTGCATCGTAGCAATCGCCCTCCTTATAATTATCGAACTTTAATTTTTTTAAACTCATGTGTAAGTAAGTATTTGTTTTTAGTTTTGTGTTTTTTTCGACATCCATATTCGTGTCTTGCTGTGAGGTGGATATTTTTCCCTGTTTCATTTTGATGGGATAGGTATTGTGATCTACGCATGATTTCTCGCCGCGATCCGGCTGTGTAGGTACTTTCCTCCTGCGCTGCATCGTAGCAATCACCCTACTTACACTTATCTAATTTGATTTTTTTCAGGTATACCATGTCAGTGGCTGTGCACAAAGTCTTGATACACGGGGCTGAAATTTTACGGAATTTTTTGTTGCCTGTTGGTGTCCTCAGCGAAGAAGCTCAAGAAAGTAAAAACAAAGACTTAAAAAATTTCCGACAAAACTTTGCTAGCAAGAATAACAGAAAGAATAACTTGGAGGACACTTTTCGCCGCTTAATTACAACAAATGATCCTGTTGTCAGCAACGCTATTTAGCAAAGTCCAGAAAAAAGAAGAAAGACCCCGAAGATGTTGAAAATTCAGCTTTTTTCAAAACAGTCGAAGTTCCATTTCATTTTTTATATTTTTCTTTTGTTTTTTTTTATTGTTTATTAATTATTAAAGATCCTCTACTCCGTTTGCCAAAGTTTTGCCAAAAAGTTAATTTGTTTGCCCACTTTTTATTCCCCATTCTTGCCAAATCTTATTAAAAACGAGCTGTTCCATAGAATCGCGCAAGATCGAGAATGGGCAAGATTGGAAGAGGCTTTTGCCCTACTATAGGGCCTACCGTATTATCGGATATGAATAGGTTGTACCATATACTATGAGTAATTATAATGATAAAAAACTGTAACAAGGCTTAAATAAATAAAATAGATAAAATTATTAAAGATGGCATTTAAAATGCACAGATTTTTCCTTTTTTGGAATTTCTTTCTTCGAAAACCACTTGAAAATTGTGCAAAATTACCCTAGCAATCATTATCTTCTTCATCCTATCATTTTTAACGAAAAACTCGAGATATCCAGATACTGTGATAAATAGTAGGGTGGACGATTCTGACTTTTTTTCAAAAATCGAAATAGCTGACGGCACAAAAGATGTCATTAGTGTCAAAATAATGTAATTGAAATTTTAGCCCACTCTCTCAAAATCAACTCGTGCTACAAGGGGAACTAAGTTTTCAAAATCAAGTTATTTTTCTCATGTAATGAAAACATTTTTAAAAGTGAGCTAAAATTTATATCAGGATTCCAATCAATGGTAGTGATTCTCTTTGTGTCTTAAAACTTGGTAGTCCACCTGATAATTATACACGTGGATAATCTGGGGTTCCCAAAATTACACAAAAATCACGAAACATGCGAATATTCTCTTTTATGATATAGCTTATGTTTTTTTTCCATTTTGAATATATTTTCAAACAAATATACATCATGAGAGAGAATATTCGCATATTTTGTGAAAGTGAATATTTTGGGAACCCCTGATTATCCACATGTGTAATTTTCGAGTGGATTATCATGTTCAGAGTCACCATAAGGACACCATCGCTACCATTGATTGGAACCCGAAAAAGTTATTTATTTTACTTTTTACTTTTTTCAATTTTTTCATTACATGAGAAAAAACACTTGAATTTGAAAACTTTGGACCCTTTGCAGCATGAGTCAATTTTGAGTGAGGGGGCTGAAATTTTTACTATATTATTTTGACACCAAATGACATCTTTTGTATCGTCAGCTGTTTTGATTTTCGAGAAATAGCCAAAATCGTTCCACCCACCCCCTTCTCCATTATATTGGAGCACATGACGAAATTATTGAATTGTATGAAGATAGGACAGGGTTATTAAAATGATCGAATTACGTCAACTTTTGGGGTTTTGGCAAGTTATGTCAGAAGCTCCGTACCCATTAGCGTGGCAAATGAAGTCTCATCAGAAGATTTAATGATTTTAGACACCTTTAGAAATGATAGTCTATGGAAAGCCTTTATCAATATGTCAAATTTTGGAGTAGGCACAATTAGTTCGTGGAAAATGTCGGTCAATTTCAAAGAAAGCGTTATGTAGGAAGAACAGAGTATTGTTCTGAATCGGCCAATAAGTTGTACCGTCATTAGATGGCATCAAATAAACCGATTATCTGATACTTTCGACCATATTCCCAATAATTTGAAAAACCTCATTCGATTATCAAAATTTGAAATGTTTTTTGTATTAGATCTTGCCTATAGCGAATGAATGTGCCATAAGATAAATTGATCAACCTTTTCGATGTAGATCTCTTGAAAGATATGCTAAAACTTTGTCATACTTCGAGAATAACATTTTTAGAAGATTTTCGTTTCTATTCACCATTGGAATTTTCAGCATCAATCATCAAAAATGTCATCTTCGACCTTCTACCCGATTCACAGATACAAAAGCACGACCAAAAAACACCTGAGAGAGAACATTCAACATGCATAACGACCACCAGTTCAGAATTTCCAACATCGAGTTCAATTTAGAAAACGTTGTCGTCGCGAATTGGAGCTCCGGGGTAATGAGAACTAAGTCCTGTTAAGCGTCAACGCGTCTCATCTCAAGTGCCACGCATATCCCATTAAATAAGGTACCGTACGGACGACGCTGGGGTATCGGGACGAGCGAAGGGTGGTGTTACACCCTACGAGTTACACGTATTTTGGCAAAACGTCGACACAACGCTCAACGACGAACGTGTCGTTCAAGTACGTAATCTTTTATTATAATGTGTTTGTAACATACGTAAGTATAATTTTCAACGCCCGTGTATACGATAATTTTCCATCTCGAGGGTGAGTCTGCGGCATGGCTGTACCAACCAGCTACGATGAGCTGTAGGTATAAGATATGCCTACCTACGATTTATAACGTTTAAACGTACGTATATCTAAAACTTTCTGACGAGGAAATATGGCCTGTTCGAGTCTAGCGAAAGCGCGATGATTGCTTGAAAAGGGGTGGAAATGGAGAATCCCCTAACTTTTCCTTTTTTTTGGGACCAGCCAATATGTTTGGATGAGGAATTTCATATCATATTAGATAAATGGAGAAGGGAAAGGTAAAAATGAGCACTCTTTCAGTCTTTTGACAATCAACCATGAACCATTTAGAGCTTCAGTGTAGGAGGGGGGAGTAGGAGGAGACAAAAATTTGTTCAATTTCTCATCTCAGTATTCTAGATGGATGTATGAATTAATCAAACGTTTTCCAAAATATTGAACTTTACATACAGAAAATTGCTAATTGCATTAAATTTGAAGAAAAATACCCCACAACTTTACAATAGCCATTGCTCGAAGATCAACACAGAAAACCTTACACAAAAAAATCAATACAACCATATGCTCACTTGAAATATTTTCACAATCCCTCTTACCAAATTCTCTCTTTCTTTCTAAGATTTATTTCATTTCTCTTAATCTACTACCAGGTATACACTCCGCCTATGGCCACAACGTATCAAAATTTCGCCCACCTGTTTCGTCGGCCAGCCCGATGAACGAAGCAATTTCACCTCTGTCCGAATACAGGCCTATTTAATTGACTATACGTTGAAATAATTAATTTAATCGCCTCGCTAATCAAGCGCAAGATGGGATAAATCAATTTGTTTCCTGTCACGATTCACGTATACGTATAGCTGCTCCAAAGGTATATGTACATCGAGTAATATAGGTAGAAGACCAAAGTGCCTGTTTGTGGGCATCATCGCACGCGCGATACCTTCAAGAGGTTCTACGAAAGGTACTTAGGATATATACGACGACGTGCGTATGCGTATATTAAAAAAACTCGCACCTTTATATTGCCATCGCCACCGCTGCTGCTGTCTCGTTCGAGAACTGGTCGTTTATTAAATACTCATACCTTCACTTGGTAAATTATTTCATTTGTGATAGCTGCGTACATTAATTACTCGAGTCTTTAAGAAACTACGTACGTAAGCTCGAATATGCAATGTTTTAAAACATGTTATTAATGTAGTATGGACCTATATAGCTATAGCAATTGAGTTGATTTTTACATTTTATCAACTTTTTGGTTATTCTTGATTTAAAGAAAACAGTCGAGAATTTCAAATCTTAATTTTCAATTTGAATAATCATCACAAGAGAAATCGAAATACTTATTGAATAAATATAAACACCTGCTAATTGACTTTGGGGTAAGTAATATTTTATCTTTTGGGTAGGTAGGTATATTAATATTTTTCAATTTGAATACGAAGCACATTTTCTTGAGCTGTACGAAATCTATTGGAAAAATTTCAGTCGACTCGAGCGATAATGACCTTCGATTCTTGAAAAGCAGCTAAATAAATATCATTCATTATAGAATTGATCGTCAGAAAATTGTCAAAAATCAATAGATCAATGTTGTCTATATCTTCTACTTTTTTTGAAAAAGGACGCCATATCGGTTGAAAAATACCAGTGGCGTCACTTCGCTTTTTCAACCGTTGGTGCTCAAATTTTTTCTCACCCAGGTTACGCCCTCCCCCCTTCCCCACGATATTTGAAAAATCTCTGTCAATGACGTAGTCAGGAAGTCCGCAAGGGGAACGGTGAGAAAAACACTGATTTTATGTGAATTTTTTTCAAAAACTACCCGTTATTTTATGGGAATAGAAAAGGTATAGAGCACGAGCGAAGCAAAGGCGAAAATTTTTTCAGAAAAATACATTCAAACGCTGAAATTCCATAATTTTTTCCAACATTTCAGTCGTCAATGAGGGTTTAGACTCCTTGAACTCAATAATTCATTCAAGAAACCGTTAAAAACCGTGAGTGCAATGCACCCTAGGAACCCATGCTTCCGACGACCCTAAAAAATCAAATTTTCTCGTAAATAAAAATCTACCGAGTATAATCGTCAACTGAACATCGTTGGATATTTTAGAGTTTAGTTTTTCGTTAAAGAAGAATTCTGGAAACATAATACTAGAAATTAAAAAATCAAAAAGTATGACTTTTGCGAGTAAAGTTCAATTTTAGTATGACTTATTTTACAGCGAATAAAGACAATTTTTTTAATGAAAATAAAGTTTTACCTTGCCTACTCAAAAACACAAAATTTTCAACATCTGTGTTTTTTTTTTGTTAGTGCTTTGTAGAACGATACTTTCAACAATTATTTTCATGTCAATTTACTAATTTTTTTCAAGTTTTCAAAAGTTTATAATATTTGACACAATTCAATCCATATTGGATCAACTTTTTGGCCGAGGTCCTAAATGTGTTCTTTAGAAGTTTCAATTTTTCAGCCCCTCTCACCCCCTTTCACCTCGTAAAACTCGGTTTTTGGGCAATTTTTTTCAGTTAGCAAATTTGTGTCATTTTTACAACTCCAACAAATTGACCTGAGAGGTCTTCCTTCCTTAAAGTGATTTTTTTTTTCAAAATTCACCAATTTTTCCACAACTGTTTTTGCTACTTTTCACAAAACTTTCAGAAAACCTCCCCAAATATGACTTGAATTCAATTTATTACTTTTCTATTATCTGAAAATTCTAGCAACAGCTACTGTTCTAACTCAACTTTGGACATGTCAAGTTAAAGAAGGTGTTTCGGGAGTCAGGAATCGTCTGCCAAAAGTGAAATTTGGATACAATGGGGCACCACTAGAAAAAAACATCAAATAAACATATTGCCTATCTCGATTATTCAAGGGGTAAATTTTTTTTCGAAAAAAAATTGAATCAAAACTAACTTTAAATCGTGGGAATAGGTAGTTCTTTGAAAATTGAGCAAATTTTCGTATCATGATTTTTTGGCCAACTTCAAAATTGAAGGAGCTATGAAAATAATTAGACATAAAAAAATTCTTCAAAAAAATTCAAATGCGAAAATGAATAGATAGTGCTTCAAAAAAATAACAATTTTTGTTATGTTCACTTTTTGTCTAAAATCTAAATTGAAAGGGCTGTAATACCCGATTCAAGTTGAAAAATTCAAAAAAATTTATAATTTTTTTTACTTTAAATGCTATTTAACCCCTTCAATTTTGATTTTTGGAAAAAACATGAAAACAACAAAAATTGCTCATTTTTTAAAGTAGTTACTGTTTATTTTCGAGATTGATTTTTTTATTTCGAATTATTTTTATAGACCCTTCAATTTTGGAGCTGGGCAAAAAATGATAATTATGATAATTTGTTCAATTTTCAAAGTACTACTTATTCCCGCGATTTAAAATTTGTTTTGATGCCTCTTGAATAATCGAGATAGGCAATTCGTCTGATTTTTTTTCTCCAGATACGGTATCGCACTGAGATTAAATATCTAGGTATGGTATTGAACAGCGAAGGTACGAGGATAGATGAAGAGCGAATTCAAAAGATAATTGATTTTCAGGTGCCGCGGAGTATCGAAGAGATACAGCGTTATGTTGGATTTTTCCAATATCGCGCGGCTCTGCCAACCTCTGTATGATCTAACGACCAAACCAGTCTTTACGTGGACTGATGAAACGCAAAAATGCTTTGAGGCTCTGAAGAAAAGAGATTCAGGAAGCGACGCTTAATGCGTATCCTGACTGGTCTAAAGACTTTTACATGTATACAGACGTCAGCGAAATCGCCATCGCCGGAGTCGTGATGCAAGAGCATCTCATGATAATCAAAGGTACTTTCGACCGATCAGTTTGTGAAATTTCATAATTTTTTCCAACAATTTAGTCATCAAGAGAGGGTCCAAACTCTTCGAACCCTTTTCTTTTTAATTTTGCATTTTTTTGATAGGTACTTCAAAATTTATATTTTAATTTTTCCATTCGGTGAGAGAAAAAATTTATTGATTCGGGCTCGATCAATTTGTTTTCTTGAAAGCATGCATAAATTTTGTGATTTTCCACTAATTTTTTACTCGACGTTAGGTGCTCTTGATAGTTGTGGATCCAATCATCAGCAAGGGTGAAGAAATGGTTCAACACAAATAATCGCATAATTATACTACACCGCTCTAAAATACACACAACCCCCTTAATACACAAATAGGTCCGCCGACAAACCCAAGTAAAAAAATTACCCAACGACGTTTTTTTTTTCCATTTTCGACGAAACAACAACCTGTAATTTTCCCTCGCACACTTACCCAAAAAGGGAGGACCAGACAAAGGTGCCCTTCTGAAAATTGCGAAATCACCGCGCAGCGACGACCGAAAAACTTCTTTTAAGCGAAAGCGAAAACGAAAAGGACAAAAGCACGACTGGGCTAGGACGAGAACCGGAAAATTTCGTCGTTTTTCGGGAAATCACATCGTGAAATTAATGTTCTCCCAAAATACTTAGGTATCGGGCTGCGCTGCGTAGGCATAGTACGTAATATTATGCACCCTCGTTTGGAAAATAAACAACTTATGTAAATATTGTCCTTTTTTGGTCTAGTATACTTAAACGTGTATATAAGGTTGTTTATGGTGTGTCTGTGTAACTCAAATACATAGACAAACTCCCAAAACTTATCCTCGCGGTCGCGCGGTCTATGTTTATTGTACGAATATTACCAGTATGATTCGGAAATGGACGGTAATTAATCATTATACGTAAATGGACTTTGCTATATTCTTATACATGTACATGGATCGTATACACAAGGACACGCACACCATACAGATGGCCAAGTAATAGCGATGGGTCTGGTTTTCCTCGCGTAAATACAAATGCACCGTCATAATTTAGATTGCGTTTATAATATGGTAAGACTTCGGTCGCGTGCGTCTATTATCAATAAACAGCTTTGTCAGTTTCAAAATCCTCGATAAATGTCGTAAATGACCGTATGGTATGTAAGTATACTTAATATCAGCGTACGTAAACAAATATCGTACGCGTATATTATCGATTCTTCTTGGGATATAAATATGCTATTTTGATAGATAGGTACACCACATACGAACATACAAACAACCAAATGGGGTAATTTTAAAGCCAATTCGCCAAAAGTTGGAATAAAATGGGTACTAAATAACACAAAAACTCATACCCTCATCTTCCTGATTATTCTGCTGAGACGTAAAAAGTCATCAACCCAGGCACAATTTTGAAACCAAATTTTTACGTTTAAATGAAGTTACAGAATTTTCAACTTTGGTAAAATTTCATTTTCGGAATCCCTGATGCGGAAATATTGCATCTGATGGAATAATTTACACTTCAAAATAATGAAATGAAGGGAGAATCGAAATTCAATACGTAATGTAAATTGAATTATTAATTGACGCACGCGAAATACCTACAGAGCTCGAATAAAATTCACATATTTTTGAAATTCAAAGTTCATTGAAAAATCTAATTAAGCGTTTATTACGTCAATTTTTTCTATTTTCAGAAAAAAAAATGCAAATTTATCAATTTCCTCAGAAAATAACGTGTTTAAAAAAGAATTCTATTCTTTTTAAACATTTGCGAATTATTAGCTCTAAAAAATGATCAATTTTTCATTCTCATTTCTTTTTTCAAAACGGGTATTTTTTCTAGAAAATAAGAACTTAATTTTTTATATAAAAACTTGGTAATCATGAATGACTACGATAATTTTTTTTTAGAAGGATATTTGATCAAGTGAGTATTTTTCTATTTTTTTTGACACAACACTGATGACTTCAGATTTCTAGTTATTATACTCAGTTTTTTTTTCATCACGAAGATACCTAATTACCTACATCTGAAGTAAACGTCATTTATTTCATCTTTTTGTGATTTTTTTGTTTTGTTACGTTTTTTTCAACCCTTCGTTGAAAATCGGATTAAAATGGTAGGTACCTAGGATAATTCTAGTTTTAGGACGACAAGCAATCCATATATATAAAATCCACGACGTGTCCGTCCGTAACGCTGACATTTTCTGTGACTTTTAGACATTTTGTCAGACTTTATGAAACATAAAAATTAAACGCTGATATTTTCGATTTTCAAACATTTTGTCATACTTTTTTAAACTTGGAAATTTTTTTTTCAGATTTTCATTGACTTTTTGAGCTTGAAAATTCCCGAGATGATGCTGGCTTTTAGACATTATGTCAGACTTTTTGAAACTTATAAAAATTTTGAATACGCACCCGAACATTTTTCTTGGCGACATTTTTAAAAAAGCCTAAAATGACCAAAAAGATGATTTTTACCTTGAAATGACAGTTTTCACCTTGAAATGACAGTTTTCACTAACATATTCACAAGTTGGACAAAAAAATAACAATTGACGAAAAACAACGATTTTAACCAAAAATGACAATTTTTAATTTAAAATGACAATTTCGACAATTTCTACTCTGAAATTACAATTTTTACTTGGAAATGACAATTTCGACCCAAAAATTACAATATTGACAAAAAATGATGATTTTGACCAAAAATGACGAGTTCAACTAAAAATGACAATATTACCTTCGAATGACAATTTTTACCTTGAAATGCCAATTTTGACCAAAAATTTACAATTTTGACAAGAACGCCAATTGATGAAAAACGGAGGTTTCGATCAAAAATGACAATTTTTACTCTGAAATCACAATTTCGACACAGATTGACAATTTAAAAAAAAATTACAGTTTGGGCTAGAAAATGAAAAATGACAAAAAAAACGACGATTTTGACCACAAATTATTTTTGCCATAATATTTTTATAATCATAGAGAAATTGGTTCGTATGCAACAGCAGCTAAGGGGATGATGCCTTGTGTATAGAAAATGCAGCAACTATTTTCCTTTAGATGCACACATTATTGTAAGTAATTTTTCCCTTTTTTCAAACCACCGATTTTTTTCGGATTAACAAACTCCCACACCAGCGTGCCCCAGGATTCAACTTAGGCACACTCGAGTTGTTTTTGAACTTCGAGTCAAGGGCTAGCGCTATAATGAGAGTCGAAATCTTAAGGGCAAAGTGGAAACAAATGAGATAGATACAATAAAATTAAGACGAAGTATTGTTTCCATCAAAACTGAAATATTTATTCAATATTCCACACAGAGTTGAAAAATTGGCATGTACGACTCTGACTAACAAGGAAACAGAAATTTCCGAAGATTTGCTCATCTCACAACGAATACCCAATTATGAAATCGGTTGAGATGACCAGTTGATAAAAAATTCCTAAAGTTTTACCACAATCTTGTAAATTTACCTTCGCTGATGTCAAGAAAGTCGTCGTAATCATTTCTAAACACCTTTGTATCTAACTTTCGTCATTGAGATACAGCTTATTTATTCGGAGCCCAGGAAAATACCAAAGCTGTCAACTTATCCAGATCAATGCTCATCATCATCATCGCCAAAACCATTTACTATTCTCATAATACAATTTTAAAATCCCTGATCGCCGATTAACCGCGTCATTACAACGCTGAATCAGAAACCAGGGATTTAGATACGATCTTCATTACGCAAGTGCCATTAAAAACTCATCAAAATCCCTCCAAAAAAAAAAATTCCAAAAAAAGGAATAAATTGTACCTATTTTAATCCACTGATAAAAAAAGAAGAACGTTTTCGTCTCTTTCAAAGAAAATCAATACACAAAACTTCGTTCTAATTGGATCATCGGTGATGATGATCCTAAAAACGTTGAGAGTTATTACCAGTCATGATCAGAAATTCGAGTCATTCGACATCCTTCGATGTCTGCCAATTTTTCAAACTTCAGAAGTGGAATCAATCAGAAAATGCTAAAAACGTATCGTAATCATCCACGTCTCTTGTAGAATTTACTATGTTCCACTTTGCTCTTTAAAATGATTTCGATTCTCATCAATAAATCCATTACGAAGAGGTAGAAAAGAACCCACATTCATATTTTGTAAAATGAATGTTCATTATTAGTAGGGCAACAAATAATATGTAAAATTATGTTTTTTTCTAATGCTCAGTTTGGGTATATATTTGGGATCTACACGAATCAGGTCATTTCGAGTGAAATGAGCCATGCATATTTTTTGAAAAAGTGCATATTTTAGCTCAAAATGCATATTTTTGCATATTTTGGTCATTTTTGGGGCATATTTCCCCATATTTTGCTAAAATACCAAATTTTAGAAGCATATTTAGCAAATTTTTGAAAATTATGCTCAAACCAACACTGCACCCAGAAATTACCGATTTTTTTAAATGGATCCAAAACTTGACATCTTTACTTTTCTTGTACAATTTTTTTGTTTTCTGAAAATGAACCGCGTGATTGATTGTGTTTAAAAAATAAGGTATAAAATACTTTTTTGGTTTTATTTTATGGCAACCTTGATATTCAACTTCAAAAGAGCTGTAAATTGATACCCATATTGCAGGTACATATTTTGGCATATTTTTGATTTTTGAATATATTTTCGCATATTTTCAGAGTTTTAAAGTGCATATATATGCACATATTTTGCGTTTTGAAAAATATATATGTTGTTACCCTAAA
>FIZU01029475.1:0-11806 GCA_900064475.1 Pseudococcus longispinus
CTTGGAAAGCTTAAAATGTTCATTTAACCTTGAAAAAGTGCTCGAAATTTTTTTCAAAAAATTCCAAAAATCACCCTTGATACTATTTACCATTCTTGCAAGTTTGAAAAAATTCGGTTGAAAACTGCCAAAAACGGAAATTTTAAACGAAAATCCACATTTAACCCCCCTGAAGGATTAGGATTGAAATATCGAGCTAAAAATTTTGTCACAGGGGTTTTAGACCATAAGGACTAACGTCCACTGGATAATTTAAAAATCGGTGCTCAGGGCCAAATCACCCCAATAAACCTTGCTACGCTCTTTACAATTTCAATTTTTAACGATTGTGTAAAAAATGCCAAAAAATAAACACAAACGAAAAAAAAATAGAAACCAAATATTTACATTTCCTGTATACGTATTATTTATACGGATAAAATTAGAAAACCGAGCCTATATTTGAAGTACACTCGGATCAGGTTCTCGAAGCATGGTCACTGGTCAGTGTACTGGCTATAGTTGGCTACTTATAACTTCTCAGGTTTCCTAATTTTGTCCAATTACGGACGATTTCTATACGAATAACGAAATTCTATGGGAGCCTAATGAAATTAAATGACGTTCAATTTACCAAAAATTTGACTCTGAAAGAATGTCGAGAAAGAAAAAGAAGTTTTTTTTTGGAATAAGTACGCAATATGTTGCATGTATGTACTTTGTAGGCACATGTTTTGCATTACAATACTTCAACGTAGGTTTGGTATTTCATACGATTCCATGGTCAGTTGGTCAGCGATAAATTATACGTGATATTATTTTTTTAGGAATTTTAAAGATGTGGAGTTTTCGAGTGCATGTTTGTGTGTTGAAAACATAAAGAAATATGGTATAACATTGTCAGGAAAATTACTAATTCAAATAGTTGCTACATCAGAATACGGTGGGTGGAGGGGGTGGTGAAATAAGTGTGTAGGTGGCCATTGAATGTACCAGTGAATCATGAAAACGAGTTTTGAATGAAATGGAAAATTGAAAAAATTATACAAATGATTTTTGTTGAGATAATCTTCCAAAATATTTGGATATTTTATAAAAGATCGAAAATTTATTGAAAAATCTTGTTTGAAAAGCAAGAAATGTCTATTTTTAGAAGATTCTCGATCTTAAAATATAATTTTTCCCCTACTCCTCTCAGGGTATGCTGCTGAACTCAAAAAGCTGTAAAAATGGCTTGAAGTAAAGTATTCATCGGTGAAAAAAATGGTTGTACATCAACCTCAAAAAAACGAACCGAAGAGGCAGAAAATTTAAGTTTTGCGAGTAGAGGAATGTAATTTTGTCATTTCCGTGGATATCTGCATAAAATAAACAAAAAAATAAACGTTCTCGAATATTTCAAAAAAGAAATCCATTTGATCTGAAATTCGTGGATTTAGTTGGTCGAATTTTGGTCTTTTTTGAGTAAATTTATGTACGTAGCTTTAAAAAAAAAACCATGAATGTTGATTTTAGCACCTGCGAATATTGATGGAACGTAGTTTCGAGAATTTTTCTTATGTATTTAATTTGGTTTTCTGACTTTTCTGAAATCTTTAGCTAAATTTGAAAGTTTTTCCAGTAAAATTCGTTGGTCAAAAAGAGCTGATTTAAATCTTGAGAGTTTTGAAATTGGATATTTCATGATTTTGAACGCCTTCAGTTCATGAATTTCAATCTCTGGTTAGTGGTTATGTTCGTGATATTTTGAAGTCTCCAGATGAATTTTTATTTTTCTCCAGGAATATCTCAACGACTTCTAGGATACAATAATTTGGAATTAAAATCTAATGAAAGATCATTGGTCAAATTTTTTGCAGTTCGAGCTCATATTTGCTTTGTTATTCCGAGTCAATTTTTAAAAAAATCGTAATTTTATTCGTTTCAATGTTTCAATCTTTCAAAAAATGTTGAAAATTTAAAGCAAGAGTGGTTAAAATTGTTGAGATTTCCATTAAAATCATTTGAAGTGTTGTGAAAACAGTCAAGAAATTATGAAAACCGTCGAGAAACTCGTTACAATTACTTGAATTTCCATAAAAAATCAGCTTTGAAAAGGTCAAAAAGATCATGAAAAGCATAGAAAAATTCGTGAAAATTGTTCCTAAAAGTCTATTAAAAGTGCTTAAAATACCATAAAAAACGTAGCAATATTCGCAAATTTTACGAGACTTTCAACGAATTTCATGTTTTTTTGATAGTTTTTACAATTTTTTGGGTGGTTTTTGTAAAATTTTTCACAATTTACATTTTACAAGATTTCCATGTCTTTTTGGTTATTTTTTCATACTTGAAATAATTTTTATGAAACTTTTAACAATTATTACGAAATTTTCTACAGTTTTCATGAGTTTTTTACCATTTTTACGAGATTTTTTTACCAATTTTTAGAATAGTTTCTAGAATTTTTATGAAATTTTCGACAATTCTCATATTTTTTGAATCGTTTTTACAATATTTTCAGTGATTTTTGTCAACATTTTGACAATTTTAACAACTTTTTTTGATGATTTTCACATTTTTGATACTTTTTTTCTGTTTTGAATATTTTTGTAAAAATTTTAATATTCTTTACAAGATTTCTGACAGTTTTCATGATTTTGCACTTTGTAGTCATTTCTACGATATGTTCATCAATTTTCGTGGCAATTCCAAGTAATTTTACCACTTTTGAAATAATTTTTAAAATATTTTCTCTGATTTTTATAAAATTTTTGACAAATTAAACAATATTTTCAATAATTTTTATACTTTTTTGACCGATATAATCATATTTCAAATGATTATGAAAATTTTAACAATTTTTACAATGTGAAATTTTTCAAGTCTGGAAAGTCATCCAAAAAATAATGCAAAAATTTCTCGTGACCCCCCCCCCCTACTCCCACATGAGATATATATTCAATATTCATGTCAAAAACCATGAAAGTTGGCGTTTGGTTGGTTACTTTTTTAAAATGAAAAATGGTTACTAAAGTTACTTTTTTTTTGGTAAAGATTCAGTTATGATGCCTGGGCGATTACCATTTTGAGGGGAGGGGGTGGCTTGAATTTGCCAAAAATTGAAAAATTACGTTAGACTATGCCAAAACTTGGATTTGAAAGTTTTTGAACAAGCTTTCTCTTTGTGCTCAAGCTTCGAATCAAAATTATGAAATTCAATTCAAATAATAATGGGTTTTATTACGAGGAAAATAATTATTTTCAAGGCGAAGATGTCTGGCTTTTTCGTTCGGAATATGAATATTTTCCACGAATATCCACATTTTCGATTCATATCATCCCAATATAAAAATTCTTCAGATGCATCTCTGAATTCAACCATAACTTACGGAAAATGGGAAGGCCAGATGCAGATATTCATACTCTTTGCACGTTTACGTATACAAAGGAAGTAGCAATCTTCATCAATCGAGACATGCCCAATCCCAAGTACATAAATTTCGCTATCATGACCCACAATAAACTTGAAACTTCGCGCTTAGGTACATACCTTCCGAAAAAAAAAGAAGAAGAAACCCAAAGAACCATCATTAATTACACTAGTTAAACCTTAGGGCGTTTAATTTCACGGTAAAACTCGAATCATTTCGATCGAATACAAATGGAAAATAGAACGTAGTAATTTATTAATTAATTTTTCTGCCGTACATTTAGAACACGACGCAGCATCGCACCGCCCGTACTACACAGTTTATAAGTACACGGTGTTAATTAACCGTTCAATGTTAATTCTTGTTGCAAACCAGCGTAACCAGAACCATTGCTTCGGTATTGTATAGCAAATCTTCTCTCGTACAATGTTTTTTTTTTACGAGCCAAAGCATCGTACCCAATGTATTTGTGATGTTCTCTCGTATCTGACTCTTGCCATTTGCCACCTGGCCAATTCCACCTAGTACCTGACGACCCCATCGTAGCAGTTTATTATCCGGCGAGGAAAAAAAAATCATTAATGATAATTCTGCCATAATGTACGTACGCATATTTCATATTTCCGTAAGGTCATTACTACCGTATCTCTAGTGGAAAAGGGAAAGCACCTTAGCTGCCTTAGTATATCATTGAAAAGTCAAATTATTATCAGTTATGTGTATACAAAGCCGAACGAGAACACGGTACGGTGCGCAGAAAGAGAGGATCTACTATTTTTCATTTTACAAAACGACGACAACAAAGACTTAGACAGGTGATTCTTGGTGCTGCGTTGCCAAATATCCGAGCAGGAGCTACCTTAGTCTTCGGTTCGGTGAAACTTTTGCATCAACATCAAGTTAATATAACGTAAACTCCCCTCGAACGCGATGTTATTTTGATTTACTCGAATGCCATAATCTTATGGCTTGAACGACGCGTCAATGACCTGCTCTATGGTCTTTCGTACGCGTAGGTAAACGTACTGAAAAGAAAAATGAAAGAAAAGGTCTCCCTTGGCTTCGTAATAGCTCATTAGTTGGTCTTTGGTATCGTTACACCAGCTATGCAAATATTTACCCTTAACCAAATATCCGTTTTTATACTTTCGTTTACCCTTATCAATTTTTAATTACTTTTTTAGTGTATTGAATTTGGCAATGAGCAGTTGAAGTGGTGCTTTGTGTACAAACTAAAGTTCATTTACTCAATATTGAATCAATATAGACATTCGAAAATTCATCATATCGTATTTATCTACCTACTGACCCAATTTTCAAACAGTTTAATAAGATAAATGATACTTTCCATTTTTTCTCTCCTCCAATATCCCCGCCTTTTTTTTATTATCGCTGTTTAACCAAGTTTATGGCTAATTTATGAGTTTAAGGGTACCTATTCTACTCTACTCTTTGTACATACGAGTAAAACGAATTATCACGAGGTGGATTTTCAGAAATCGTCAAGACGAGCGCGCGCTGGTCGCGATAACGATTAATTATACCCTTTTTATGACCCTTTTTTCTACACAGTACCCATATAGCCAGCTTTATTAGATATTTTATAGATTGAAGGCGTTTTAAAGTACGCGAACGGTTAACGTGTATTGTATAGGTGGGATTATTTTTTTTTAGTTTTTTTTTTATTATTTCTTTCATCAAACTTTGTATAGTGCACGAATCGCTCAAGGGCATAAGATCGCGTTGTAATGGCTCGAACTTGGAAGTATGTGTACTTATAGTTTGTATAAAGGATTTTATATACGAATTGATTTTTTTTTCGTTTGCGTAACGGCGTGTTTGGAAAATTGAACGATTGATGGAATTTTTGATTAGTGTTGGGTTTTATTCGTGTTGTTGTGGTTATTGTTTGTGTGGTATTCGAGGATTGGCTCGTGAGTGTGTGAGAGGTAGAGTGAGTAATTATCGATTGATTGGCACTTTGGATGGAAGTTTGGTTTCAAGGGGGTGAAAGGGGGAAGAAATATTGGAAAAGTTACGAGGGAGGCTCTGAAGATAAAATTGAGATTGAAAGTTTTTCAAAATGTTGAAATATTTCAAAATTCAACGAAAGTTTTGCAAAAATTGGTTAAAATTTCATTGGCATCGTTTTATTTATTATTCAAGTCGTTATGAATCAGGATTGCGAAACGTAGCAAAACAAAATGACAAAATAACGAAATGAAAAAAAAAATGAAAAAAAAACGAAACGAAATAACGGAATCCCAAATGAGCAAAAAATGAAATGAAACGAAAAACGAAAAAATGAAATTTAAGAAAATGAAAAACAAAACGAAATGTTAAAATTTTGGAAATTAGCGAACTAATTTCGATTTTATTTTTCAAATTTTAAATGAAAATTTAAAAATTAGAAAGTATTTTGCATTTTACATTCGCAGTTGCACCTAAAATGTTGAAATTTGGTTTTAAAAAAGTGGCTTTTTTAGCCGAATTTTCCCGAAAATTCGAATTTATTTTGCTATTTAGCAAGAAAATTGAAATCTTATGAAAGAATTGAATTTTGAACATAGAATCGAATTCTGGACCAAATTTCCATTATTTTGAGTACCCGCATGAATATGAAGGAAAAAACGAAACAAAATAATTTCGTGCAACTTAACGAAAAATGGTCAATAGCAAAATAACGAAACGAAACATGAAACTGAGGCAGATAAAATAACGAAACCAAACCGAAAAATTCAATTAATCACTAAACGAAAAACATAAAACAATTGTTGTTTCACAACTTTGTTATGAGTCATAGAAATGTCCAAAATTGTGATAAAACATCCTCAAAATATCTCGAAAGTTGTTCAGAATGCGGTGAAGACCATAAATTACTTTTTTTGGGGGGGGGGGCAGTGAAATTGTCAAAATTTTATTAACTTTGAAAATATTTTATTTTTTTTTCATCGAATTTCATGGTAAATTGAATTTTTTGGTGTAGGTATGTTGAAAAAATGTTGAGATTTAAAAAAAAAAATTATTTTTGAAATTTCTATAATTTTCTCACGATTTTATTTGTTTAATCCATTTCTCAATTGAATATTATTTTTATAATTTTTGATCCACTTCGACTTTATACGATTATATCATCATTTTTTTTTCGTTTTGTTAATTTTTATTAAATTTTCAACAATTTTTATACCTTTTTTCAAAATTTGATAACTTTTTCAATGACTTTTACTCGTTTGAAAGATTTTGTTATTTTAAAAAAAAATATTTTCGATTATATTGAACAATTTTTACAAGGATAGTAAATGCTTTTGCGATGTTCTAATTCATGAAAAATGAGACCAAAGAAAGTAACGAAAAAGGAGCACCTGACTTTTGGACATTTTGTCAGACTTGAGGTTTCTTGAACATTGAAAAATTTCATAAATTCTCACTGATTTTGAGGCATTTTTGAGTTCGAAAATTTCATTAAGTCTTTCTGATTTTTTGAACTTAACAAAGTTTATGAGGCAGGCAAATAACTTTTTGAAGGTTGAAAATTTTAGAATGTTTGAAATTTGACTTTTACTGGTACATTTGTATTTCATAGACTTTTTTCGAGTGATAGGTTCTAGCCTTTTTTTTCTTCAAATGATGCTAATTTTATTTTATTTTCATTAAATTCTATAAATATCGAACAATTTTCATGAACTAATTTTCTGATTTTTTTCAACTTTTTCATTGCATTTTAAGAAATTTCCAACAGATTATTTACAACAATTAATGAAAATTTTGACTTTTTGTTAATTTCCATGACTTTGTCATCATTTCTATTTTATTTTGAAAACATTTATGGCTTTTTGTTCAGATTTTTCTCCATGTTTTTCAACTTCTTCGTAGATTT
Organism: Pseudococcus longispinus; assembly: GCA_900064475.1. Taxonomy (NCBI): domain Eukaryota; kingdom Metazoa; phylum Arthropoda; class Insecta; order Hemiptera; family Pseudococcidae; genus Pseudococcus; species Pseudococcus longispinus. Next base: position 7,270 of record FIZU01029475.1, read on the forward strand.
TTAATAATATTTTTCACTATTTTCATGAAAATGTGATTTTTTGTTGATTTGCATAATTTTGCAACCATTTTTATTTCATTTTGAAGACTTTTATTATTTTTCGGAGGAAATTTTGTGAAAATTTTTCAATTTTTCATCGACTTGTATGATATTTGAACGATATTTATGTATTTTTAATGCACTTCACAACAATTTTTACGCCATTAAAAGAAACTTTGTTGTATTTTCGACGATTTTTTGTCAATTTTTTCCAAAAATTGTGATTTTAGAACTCTTACATACGTTGATTTGATGAATTTAATGAATTTTTCAACGAATTTTTTCCAATTTCCGCCTTTTTTTGATAATTTTGAAAAATTTTGATAATTTGTAAGAACTCTTATCGCTTTTGTGATAACTTTTACCTATACTTTGGACAAATTCTGCCATATTTTTTTTCAACTCATGATTTTTTTTAGACAATTTACAAACCATTTAAACGACTTATAAGTGATTTTCCGAATTTCCACAAATTTTTGGATTTCATCAGAATATTTTGACATTTTTTCCATTGCTTTTTTGCACATTTTCATATTTTTGAGAATTTTTATCACATTTTGAACAATTTTTTTCAACATTTTCATCCAATTTTATAATATTTTAACAATTTTCCACGTAATTTTGGCAATTTCTTAAAAATTTTTGAACCAAATTCTCGTAATATTCTCATTTTTTTCTACCTTCTTTATGATAATCTCACAAATATTGAAGTTTTTGAACGAAATTCTCGTAATTTTTCCGTCTTTTTCAACCATCTTTCTGGTAATCTCATAAATTTTGCAAATTATGATGACCTTTATTGTAACTTTACAAAAGTTCAAGGATGTATTTAAACCAAAATTTTATAATTTGCTGACAAATTTCATGACTTTTAACCAATTTTTGCAAAAATTTCAAAAATTTTACGCAATTTTATCACGATTATACAAGTTTTACCAAAGTTCAACAATTTCTAGTACTCGTACATCTATTTTCCAAAATTCCTCCTATATTCTAACAATCTCTACGATAGCATTATATTTTCATCATTTAAACTCTGTTTGATTTCATATTTACAACTTGACTGGCCTATTTTCGAGAAATCGAAACATAAGGCAGATATCTTCTACGTCTTTGGAACGATATATTCAACCTCATTCCCCTACCCCATCTCCAGTACTTTTTCTGCCCAAATTCTCCGAAGTGTGATTCGAGCTTATCGAGATTTTCGATATTTGACCATTATTGCTTATCAACTGCCTCCGTTGTGCTGATTCCTGGAATGATAACTCGTAACCAGTTCTCAGTACTCGTATGTTAGTGTTATGTACTTTATCCACGAAAACCCGTATAAACATTCGACGTTGGAAGTCTGAACGTTCATAAACCTTGGTAAATTGGCTCGACAAAAGATTCAATTATTTCCCAACGTCTCGTCGTGGTACTCGTATCAATCGGAAATCCAGCCGCATGGCCCTTTTATCCCCTCACCCTACAATTCAACAGACTTTTACGTAAGTTAATTGTGAACAGCGAGCACATACCGCCACCATGGTGCGTATTATTTTACTCACAGAGATTATACGTACGTTACATTGTTTGTACACATACATTACTTACTTACGTTACGATCGGAATTGTGTTTTGTTCGATATTAGCTCGTTAACATGAATAAATAACTCGAGTAATTGGAATTGGCATTTTCATGGCCAGACGCCCAAAGAATTCTCGTTTGTGACCTGAACCGACTGACTATGAAACTTACACGACAAATATTGCGTGTTAATCGTTTTACATGTGTTTAGTGTGGGGCTCTGTGGCGTTTATTTTTTTTTCTATTTTATTTATAATGACGCCGCGATCGTAATATTTCAACGTTTGCAGTACCTACCGTATCAATGGGGAATTACGTGCATTAAAAATTCAAAGACTCTATAGGGTGGAAAAAAATTTCAACTAGGAGGTTCGCGACGGTCTTAGAAACTCGTACGTGTGTAATTTGGTTTGAAAAATTATTGTAGGGCGGTCTTAGTGATTATTTATGTTGATCGATATGTAGTAGTGGTATACTCGAGTATAATAATATACGATGAGAAATCTAGGCAGTGCAGTGTAGTTGTAGGAATACGGTTGTTCGGTTTATAGCGCGTAATTTAGAAGTCGCACCTGTTGAATTTATTTTTAATGTTTTAAAAACCCGTTTTTACTGGATGGCTAGTTTTGTATACGAAATTAAACCGTTGCCAAGGCCGGTGATAATTTGTGGATAGGTTTGAAATTATATCACAGTGTTTTCGCGCGTGTCTCCGACGACCTGTGTCCGATTGTGAATAGTTGTACTTGTGCAGCAGGAAAATAAGCACAGTAGCATCGCGGTTTCTTTACGTGTGAAATTTGTTACAAAACAAGGTAAGAGATTTATCGATTGTCGAATGGTTTTTTTTCAATCTGTTTTACTTACTTAGTGGCGTTTTGTAAAGCGGCGAGAATCATTTATCGAGATGGTGCCGATAGCGATGACGACAATGACGATAAGATGGTGGTATTTTAATTATCGTATCGTCGTCGTCTTACATTTGTCCTGTTCGAACGCGCGTGATTGTTTTATCTAATGGAAATCTCGACAGTTGGTGGTTTTGTGAGGTGAGCGAGGGGGTATCGGTTGGTTCATATTGGAAAGAGGAGTGTAGAAGTGCGGATGTTGACGATTGACGAGTGGTTTTGTGCGTGTAATTGAAAGATGCATTTCCTGTGCGAGAGAATTGACTGAATAATGGTGTAATAAAAGGTGTAGTGGGATGTCGCAGTGGAAATTGATAAGAATTGGCGAATTTTGACGAAAAATTGGAGGAAATGACCGAAATGTAAGGTGGGTGAGAGGGAGAGCATTTTTTGGAGAAGTTTTAGTGAAAAAGGTGCCTTCTGAATGTGAAGATGGTGAAGAAATTTCATCCTGAGAAAATGAAAATATTGAATGAAAACAAAAAAAATGGCTGCATATTTATTCAGTTTGAATTCAATTTTGTCGTTTGATTCGCCGAAACGGCAGCAATGGCATCACTGTTTTCATTTCTGAATTTTTTTTACTAAAAAAAAAAAATCATAAAAAAATAATTTCAACATTCATTTATAAGGTCAATGGTTTTGAAAATGAAGAAAAAAAACACGTTGATTGCAAAAATTTCAAAAACCAAGCCCCCTAGAAAAAAAACTAATAGCTCTTAGGGGAAAGAAAATTTCAAGCTCTATAATTTTCATCTCCTGCATTTTTTTCATAGCACCCTCAGTTTGGCCAGAAAATCCATGTTTATGGGAAATTGACGAAGTTGATGATTTCAAAAATTAAACAACTTTTGATTGCAAAAATCTCACATCAAATACTCTGGAATTTGTTCATTGAAAAAAATGAAAATTTTCAATATTGTTGAAATTCAGCTTAAGCTTAGATCATTTCTCAATATACAAACCAGTGGAACCACGTGAAAGAAGATTGAATCAAAACTTGTATAATTTTTTTTCAAGTTCAAAACAACAAGTTCTCTTTGATTAATTTTAGCCAGTGCTGTCAGTGTTTTTGAAGGTGAAATCTGCAATTTCAAAATTCAGTGTTTCTCAAAATTGCTTGAAGGTATTGCAACTCCATTCCTGAAACTCCATTTTAAAATACAAAAAATGAAATTCAAAATATTTTAATATATCGATATCGAGCTCGTGTGGAGTTCAGTGGGGGGGGGGGGATAACTGACGAATAAGTTTGATAATTTTCATTTAACCTGTTATACGAAGGAAACTTGAAAAATATATGAATCTCAAAATTGGCCTTATTTTTGAGATTTTGCCTCTTTTGGGGGATGATTTCCAATGGATAATCTTGAACGATAAGAAGCTGAACGCATTTTGGATTGAATTCTTCTATCATTAAAATCCGTAATTTCGTTCTCCCCCCTCCCCACGTCCTTATTGCATGCGCGAGTAACCGAGTAAAAAATTGAGAACCGATTGAAATTGTCAAAAAATGAAAAGAAAGAGGGAGCAAACAATTCTTACCCCTGATTTGTGAGGAATATTTTTTTTTAAATTGAAAAAATTTCAGTTTCAGTGCAGAAATTGGGCATTTTATTGCATTTTTTATCGTATTTTCTCAATTCGAGGGTACAAAGTAAAATCTAACGAATTTCAAATACGAGTAAATTGAATTTTCTGAACTTCGTCAAATTTTAGAAAATTCCCTGTTTGAAAATATGGTCAAATTAACAGTTTTTTCGAATTCAAGAAATTTCGAAAAATTTTGTTGATTATTAGGAAAAAACTTCTAATGGGATTTTTTGATTCCTTTGCAAGTTTTCACTTTTTTGAATTTCAAAAATTATAATTTTTTCATCAAAATTCATTGCTTATGAAAGAAGTAAGATAGGTACTCGTAGCAAATAAAAATCATCGACATTTTCTATGAAATACCCCCCCCCCCCCCCCCAATCATTTCTATGCATCAACCTACCCACTTTTTTTCTAATTCAAA
>FIZU01029496.1:0-14665 GCA_900064475.1 Pseudococcus longispinus
GGAAACGGAAACATAACAAAATGAGAGGTATGGAAACGGAAACAGAAACGGAAACAGAAACGGAAACAAAAAAAACGTTTCCAGAGCCCTGCTGATTTTTATAGAATTTTCCATAATTTCAGCATTTCCAGTAAATTTCATAATATTTTGAACATTCGAGTATTTATCATGTTTTAAAATAAGTTTTTGGTAAATTTCAACAATTTTTGTAATATTTTCGACATTTTTCGTGAAAATTATACCCTTTTCAACGTCAATTTAAATACAGCGCTCGTTTAACAATCTGGCAATATTTTAGACAACTTCTATGTAATTTTGACGATTTTTTTTTGAACAAATCATCACAAAAATTTTCTGTAGTGTACATTTATTTTATCTTAACAGAGATGTGATTGTAAGTTATTCTCCAACACTTCATCAAAGTTTCAAAATAATGAATAAGGTTTTTCAAAATTTCAAATGAAAGTCATAATTGGTCAATAGTCATATATTCTCGATATCAAATTAAGTCCTCAAAATTCATAAAAAGTCATCAAGTTGAAAATTTTCCCCTCAAAGAAAAAGCTCATTTTTCCAAATTTAGAATTTGAAGGGGGGTTTTCCAAACTTTCAAAATTTCGACATTTTTTCAACCTCCATTCGCCTGACTCGTCATGATGGGTTCCCTTCTACCAAAGCGAAAATCTGCATTATTCACATAAAAAATTTCATCATCTTTCGAGCATTCCATTGTTAACCTATGACATAATGATATTCTCATATCTATCCAATGAACCTGATAGAAAAAATTGAAAAAAAACAAATTAAAATTCACAGCGAGATCAAAGTTTTGAAAATCTCCAAAACCTCCATTTTTGATCCACTACAACACCGAGCTGAGTCCACATTCACACCTATGCCAGCCTTCTACACGTTTTTTTTCATCTCAACAAAAACTTCCTCCTTACGACTAGTCCATTTACGCTTCCTACCCTCATCGCTTGCCCTAGTTTCCAGCCACCTACGCTTTTAACTCGATAAAAACGCGATCGTACCTTCGTCGAAAAAAAAACACACCCCGACGAAAGGAAAAGCACGAGGATAAAAGCACCTCTATTCTTCCATTCTTAAACACGTAATAAGCGCGAATATTTTTCGGACATTTATATGCGAAATGAAAATTATGTAAGTGAGGCGAACTCGTGCGCCAGCCTCCGCCAAACACTTGTATTAGGTACGACGAGAGGTCGAGTACACGGGCCATTTTTCACTTTAACAAGGTACCGGGCAATGTTTGCTTTTAAAAAGGGTTGAAAAAAAAAGTGTAAAACCAGCGACCGGATTAGTACATTTATATAAGCTCGTTCGTGTTGACTAAAAAAAATAGTATAATATCGTCGAATAGGTGGGTAGTAGATGAGTACGAATGCGAGGGACGACTATATTAAACCTGTCGTACCCTATCTGGAAAATTTTTCAGTTTTCTTTTTAATATCTATCTCGTCATCCCACTCTTATTAAATCGCATCGTCGAATAAGAAACTCGAGGGAATGAGTAAGATTAAAAGATATTTCTTCGTGTCCAAAATGCTCACCCGGCTTCCTACGTAGAGGTACTCGTACAATCTGCAGTAAATAAATTTCAACATGTTTATATGGCTGATCTACTCTGGCTCCTTCACCCATTCAATCTACCTGCGAAACTTCACAGCTCGCCAAGCTAGAGCTTGTCATAAAGAAACGGATGTAATTAAGGTAGTCGTACGCGTAAGTATATTTTTGAAATGAAACCTTACACCATCCTCGCTCATTCCAGCTCGTTGTTGGCAATAAGGATAAAAAATTGAAAGAATAAAGAATTCATCCGCCGCACGTTCAAATTAAATACGTTGAGTTAATATCACGCGTCGGTAAGTTTTGCAGGGATACGCCGCTGAGTGTTTTTACGATTTCGCTTTCGCCTCCTGCCGAGCATTTCGCCTTGTTTGCGTGTTATTGTTAAAGGAGAGAAGAATTTTCAACCGTTTAATCGAAAAACTTTATACTAGTTTTCTGCGTATAGTGTACGAGCGAAAAAGACACTGCATGTTTGCTTCGGGTCGCGTCGTCATCGTGCGATGTGCCTTCTACGACGAGAATTTCCCAAATGGGAACATTTTTGATCTCGCAGTCGATTCGAATACGATACGAAATTACGTAAATTCGTTTTCGTAATCGAGATCACGTATTTGTCATATTTTTCATCTTCATTATTTCCGTTTTTATGGGGGTTTGACTATTTTTTGATCATTCGGATGATTGTATTTGATTTTAGATAATTTACCATTGTTTTATTTATTGACCTTTGAAAATTTCCAAATTAATAAAATAATTATAAAGTGAAATAGCTACTCGATAAAAATGGAAAATTCACCAAAAATCTGAAATCAGCATTCGCCTCTTCTCATTTTTTCCTTCAAGTTGATAAATTCATTCGAATGTAACAACTAACGATTTAAATCCCTTCGGACTTCGATTTGTACATAAATTCACGAAAAATTTTCAATTGCGAATCAAAGTTCGTGAAAAATCATCGTCGGTAGTTTCGCGCAGTTGAATTGAAGTTCAAAGATGTTTGTGTGCTGTTGAACGCCAATGATAGTTTTTTATACATTTTTTACATTGGAGATTTGATTTTCGTCGCAAAATTCAGATAATTCAGCAGAAGACAGGTCGTAAAGGTCATTTTAGTAAATGATGCCTTTCGATCTATTGAGAGATTCGTGTTTTGTTATCGATATTTCTATGTTTCTTGACGTCGTTGGTTGTGCTGATTTTATTAAACAATTTGAAGATGGCGATTGCATTCAATTTCTGACATATTGGTACATTGACATATCTTTTTAAAATTCATGAGTTTTCAAAAGTCCAAGTGATATTTGAAATTTTCTGGAAATTTTCCATGTCCAAAAAGTCATTTAAATTTTAAATCGTAGTGGAATCTTTTTGAGAAATTTTTGAAATTCAATTTCAAGTAAGTGTAAAAAGTCAGTAGAAATCTGAAAATTTTTCTAAATTCAAAAAAGTTTGCAAAATACTTAAAAATCAGCATTAGATAAAAAGCCGTCTGACAAAATGTCTGATTTGAACTTTCTTGGAATTTTCCAAGTCGATCAAATTTTTCAAGTTCAAAAATTCATTTGAGTTTTTAAAAATTTTCCAAATCCAAAAAAGTCTGACGAAATGTCTAAAAGTCAGCATTATCTCTGAAATTTTCAAAGTTCAAAAAGTTGAACATTTTTCTCAAGTCCAAAAAGTCAAGGAATTTTGTAACGGAATTTATGGACACGAAAAAAGGACAAAAAATTGACAAAATTTTCAGATCGACCCCCCCCCCCCCCCGAAAAAAGGACAAAAAATTGACAAAATTTTCAAATCGCCCCCCCCCCCCCCCATAAGACATATCCATGTCAAAAATAAATCAATACAAAAATTGCAATAGAAAATTAAACACCATGAAAAAAGTTCGATTTCGAGTTAAAAAAGTCAAAAAAAAGTCAAAATTTTGAAAAAAATATTATGACCCATAAAGTCATATTTCAGACCAGAAATTCATCCAAGTCAAAAAAAAGAGGTAATCCCTCAATTTTTATCCTTAATTACCTAAATCTTAAAAAAATCACAATTTCCATTAATGAAATTTAAGATAATCAAAATCTTGGTAATCTTTCGAATACGTTTTAAAAAATGAAATTTGATGGTAATGCGAAGAAAAGGGTTTACATAAAGCAAATTGACAAAAAAAAATCACCAATAATGAATAATTGTAGTCTACGATCCTCCAAATTTACAAAAGTATAAAGAAACGTGTTTCTTTTTCACTTTTTCCATGCACTAGCAACTTCTCAAAATAATTGAAGAAATATAGAACACGAAATCATACCTGACAAGATGTGCAAACTCATCTCCATTTTCATCCCTCTTCGAACAAATCGTAGTACCGGGGTAATTAAGTCATATCTCAACAAAACGATCACAATATTATAATATTTTTTTGGAACTTCATCTTTAATTAAGAATGGTTTTTGATTCATGGCTTTGATGTTTTTGAAAACACATTTGATCATCAAAAATCTAAATTGATCAAATAATTTTGAGAATAAAAATGTTTGAAATATAAGAATTACTTTTCCAAAAATTTGCTTTGTTGAATTATGACAATTATTACCCCGAATGTGCAATACACAATTGAACACAATTGATTCATTTGCGACCAATTTTACAGCATAATTGGACCAATATTTCGACAGCATGATCCGTTGATCACGTAAGAAAAATCCCAAAAAACTCACCTGCAACAGAAACAAAAAAAATTCCAAAAATTAATACAAAATCATACACTCAAAGCAAGCACAAAAAATGCATTATGCATTTTGATGAAAAAAATCTTCAGCTATACTTTAAAAAGTATGAGAAAATCACCAAGTATTTTCATCCATAATTCAAAGAATTACCAACGATTATGATTCTTATTCGTAAAATTTTCACAACAATCATCTAAAATATGAAAAAAATCATTAAAATTATCAAAAATGTTGAAATTGTCAAAACGTTCACAAATTAAAATTTTCAAAGTTCAAAAAATCGTTTGAAATCTGAAAATTTTTTCAAGTTTAGAAAGTCTAAAATATCCTGGCAAAATGTCTAAAAGTCGGCGTGATCTCTAAAATTTTTCAAGTCCAAAAAGTCTGAAGCGTTGGTCTGACAAAATGTCTAAAAATCATGAAAATTTGTGAGCACAAAAAGTAAATGGAAATTTGAAAATTTTGCAAGTCCAAAAAAGTCTGACAAAATGTCTAAAAGTCAGCGTTAGGTAAAAAGCTGTCTAGAAATATTCTGATTTGAACTTTTCTTTAAATTTTCTGCCCATGAAGTTTGAATTTTCCAAGTCCAAATTTTCATTTGAATCTTAAAAAATTTTCCAAATCCAAAAAAGTCTGACAAAATGTCTAAAAGTCAGCGTTAGGTAAAAAGCTGTCTAACAATATTCTGATTTGAACTTTTCTTGAAATTTTTTCTGTCCATAAAGTATAAATTTTTCAAGTCCAAAAAAGTATGACAAAATGTTAGAAAGTTGGTAAAAACTCCAAAAATCCTGAAAATCATCGAAAAATTCGTAAAAATTGTTGGAAATTTTCATAAAGAAGCATTTTAAATCTGAAAAAAAATTATCAAAAAGCCATGAAAATCGTCGAAAATTTCGTAAAGATTGTAAAAACTTTCACACAGATCGTTTTTAATGTGAAAAAAATATCAAAAAGCCATGAAAATCGTCGAAAAGAGAAAAAATGATTAAAAAGCTATGAAAATCGTCGAAAATGTCGTATTAATTGTCGAAATTGCAACAAAAATTAGTAAAAATATTCTGATGATGAGAAAAAACATGAAATCCGCCGAAAGTCTAGTTAAAAGTGCTGGAATTTCCAAAATTTTCACGATTTTTTATAAAAAAAAAACTGCGCAAATATTGTACAAATTGTCATAACATATCACGAAAATTATTGAAAATGTAACAAAAATAAAAATAACCGCAAAACTATGAAAACCGCTGAAAATCTGGTAAAAATTGTTAAAATTTTCATAAAAAACACTCACACATGTAAAAAAATCATCAATAAACCATAAAAAATGTCGAAAATTTCGTAAAAAAACTTGGTAAAAATATCGTAGAAATGATCACAAAATCGAGAAAACTGTCGAAAATCTCGTATAAATTGTTGAAATTTTCATTAGAAAATCATTTGAAACGCCAAAAAATGGTTAAAAAATCATGAAAGTCTAAAAATATTGTAACATTCGAAAAACATTGAAACCCGTCGAAAATCTCGTAAAAACTGTTACAATTTTCACAGTTTCCAAAATTTCCATACTTTTTTTATTATTTTTGCGTTATTTTCACTGACTTTCATGAAAATTTGTGACCAATTCAACGTTTTTCTGCCACATTTCAATCAGCCACTTTTACAACATTATACAACGATTTTTACGACTATTTTCACAATTTTTTTACAACATTTCCGATACATTTTATGTTTTTCTTGACCCTTCAAACGAAGTTTTTATTGATTTTTATAGGAATTTATGAAATTTCAACAGAATTTTCGAAGGTTTTCATGATTTTTTGATCATCTTTACAAGATTTCGAATGATTTTTATGAAAATCTCAACAATTTAAACGAAATTTTAGACAATTTTAATGATTTTCTGACAATTTTAACAATATTGTTACCAATTTTTGTGAAAATTTTGACAATTTCAGAAACATTTTCGACGATTTTTATGATGTTTTGGCCATTTTTCATTTTCAGTAAAGTATCAATTATTTTCGCGAAAATCTTGACAAGTTTTACAATTTTTGTCATTAATTCGTGTTTTTATGACCACTTGTACATTTTTTCATTGCTTTAACAGTTCGAGTAGGGAAGAAAAAATTCCAAAAATTTGAATTTAAAAATTCTATACCCTTCAAGGAGCCGAAACGTTCGAATTTCATATTTAAATTTATAGTAGACGAAAGTAACTTTAGGAAAAACATTTTTTCGAAATTTTAATATTTCAATTTGCCTTCTTCTCCCTCCTCACATTGTATTTGAAGCATCACAATTAGAAATTAGCCCTTTTAGTAAATTTTAATTCATGGTAGGTACTTATTTTTCGAATTTTCCATTCAAAAAAACTGGCAATTTTTCAACTTTTCTTAAAATTTCAAAAGTTTTTTCATCGTCACTCAAGAAAATGACTATTTCATGAGAATCAAAAATTTTCCAATACTTCCAAATGAAAGTTTTGACTTATTGACATTCATTTTTAATTCTTTTCTCACTTTCAGAAGCTTTGATTTGAATAAAAAATCGTGATTTTTTAGCAATTTAAAGATTTTCTTGTAAAAATTTCCTCTCACAATACAAAACTAAAAATAATCATTCATATAAATACGTTTCATAAATTTTCAATCAAATTCGGGCTCAACTAAACAACTACACGCAGCATCCAAACAATAAAAAACCAATACCAGATTCTTTGATACACGATATCACGCCACAACTGAACGCCACATTCTGTCAATAATTACAACAATCCGGCACCTAAACTCGATTCGCGAAAAACATGGCGAAATTTAAATTTCGCGAATCGCTGCCGATGCCTCCGCATCGTTATAATAACGCGAACGCGATCATTCGACCAAATTTACGATAGTACTATATTTCCACGCCATCGCAACCTCTGACGCCTCCCTCCATCGTGATTTAGTACGCTGTACCGGTGGTATTTTCATTTTAATAACAGCTTTTTCGTATATTCGCGCTCGGTATTGTATCTAAATGAGAGACAAACAAAAAAAAAAAACTTTTCCCATCGCGCAAACCGACACACAATGAGAAAGGAAGCACGAACCCGGGCACCTTTTTAAAATGCGTATTTTTCGCGTGTTTATCGGCTTTAATTTCAATTTTTTTTTGCAAAAATGTACTTATATCCACCTCCGACGTGAATATTCCAATTGGGAATACTATTTGTGGAATTTTTGTACGGTTTATTTCATTCGCTGCTTAATTTTGCGATAGTATTGGATTTGAATCTGGGCATCAAAAATTATCTCAGATGATAGATCAAATTTTTGGTAAAATATTTCACTAAAATTCACATTAAAAAAGAGTAAAAATCATACGTAATTTTCATTAACAGCTTTTACATATATTTTTTATGATCGTAATCCGAAAAACTCATAAAAAAAAACGACAACGTCACGTCAGCAAACTCCTGGCGCAGAATCCTCCCATCCACACGCACCACTACACATCACGATCCACCTGTAAATCGCAGTCTCACCTCTCGACAAAAACTTTTCGCAGAAGGCTCAGTTGGCCTCTGCAAAACTTTGGCTGTCGTTTAATTGACAAAAGCAAACCCCAAATTTTAATTTCACCACGAGATGATTATTTTTCACGCTGGAAAACCCGAATACCGAATTTCGAAGAAAAAAAATAACGATTTTGGCGAAAAGATGAAAAAAAGAGGCTTCGAGAAGTAAGATTACCAAAACGAAGAACCTGTCGAGTTTCTATTATTTAAAATTATTACCATCGCGTTGTTCGCAGTTCATTTTCGGTGCCTTACAATCACGCGTATAGTATAAAATGGAAGTCGCCTGAAGAGTACAGACGTCGTATTCGTCGACGTTCGGTATTCGGTGTTCGGTGTAACGAATAATAGAACTCGAAACCGTATAATTTTCCAGAAGTGAGAAATAAAAGAGAGAAAGAAAAGATTAAAACCTACGCAAAATAAAAGCCTACAGATGCGGGTAAGGTGGAGGGAAAATAGAAAAAAGACGCTCACGTCACGTTATATTTTATTTAAAAGTACCCGGCCTAGCTCTATGTGTATGCTCATTTGCCATATTATAGATTGGATTACGTTTAGGATGATTGGTAAAACCCAGTGGAAGCACAGATATGTTCGTTGATGTTGATGCTGAAGAAAACAAGTAGAATATCATCGTTATTCTTTCGTTAAAATGATGTGGTCTTTCAAGCTCGGTAGAACAGAGACGAAAAAGTTATTAAAACAGGCTTAAAATATTTTTTGAGCTTTGATCAATGCTACCTACGAAGAATTTTCAAAAAATGTGACAAACTAATCACGAAGATGTACAAACCTCTCGTCAATTTTCAAAAAAAAAAAAAAATCCACGAGGTTAGTAAAATGACACTTACTTTCAAGCTTTTGAAAGTTTTATGTCCTGTTCCTCAAGGTGATCGTAACATTTAAAAAAAAATCACAAAATACAATCTTCGAAAGACAAAATTCCAAAAAAATAAATACCTACCTAAATTGTTGTATTTACAATTTACAAATTATTAAATTCAACTTATCACTAGATAGGAAAAATTGGTAAAAAATTTTATCTTTCTGGAAAAGAAGTGAACTTTTTTTCAAAAAGTTGCAAAAATCATTTCGTGAATATGTTTTTGGGTTTTGCCAACAAAATTTTAGGTTTATTAATCATTGATCAAATACATCCTCCAACTTTTTGAAACCAATATTGGTTCCAGTAACTCTGACTGTTCTAACAATTCGTTCGATTTTTGACAATTTAACCAACCGTTTTAGCCCTTTACTACAATCTATTCTGATCCAAAAGAGAAATTTCTCCTTGACGACACTCAAATGTTCCTACACTGCTTTAGCGCACACTTAATGTCATCCAATCGAACTCTTCAGACCTTTTATTTTTCTCTGTTGTAATTTGATACCGATGTATTTGAATTTTTCAAAAAAAAAAATGGAATCCGTATTTTTTTCAAGACCCCTCCTTATTACATAAAATAATAGAACTCATACCAATCTCAAATTTTTTAAAAAAGAAATCAAAATTTTTTCAGCCATTTCAAATCACTCTACTAGGAATTATTAGGATGGAAAATTTTGAATTTTTCCAAATAGTTCACTAATTTGAGCCTCCTCGAAACCTCAGACACCATATTTGGGAAGATCAAACTTTCTCAAATACCACTTCCTATAAACAGAGGCCATTTTGAGGGATTAGAATAATATTTTTTCATAACTATTAGTCATGAATGTGTCTTACATGACGTCACTTAATTTAGTTAGTCTGGATTTTGAATTTGGAAAATTTCAGATTATTTAAACATTGCAAAAATCGTAAAAATTTTCATAATCATTTAAAACATGATTAAATGTGTCCAACGATCTTGCAAACGTGGTGAAAATGGTCAAACATTTCATAAAAATTAGTGCAAATATTGCAAAAATCATCAAAAACCCACGATAATGATTGAAAATGTGGTAAAAATGATTGAAATAAAAAATTGCTGAATTTCGTTATAATGATCTCAAAATCAAATAAAATCCAAAAATCCTAAAAATTGTTAAAATTTTTCAAATTTTCATAAAATTAATAAAAAAAATCATAAAAACTGTCGAAAAACCATAAAAATTGTCAAACATTTCGTATAAATGCATCAATTTGACATAAAAATAGGTAAAAATATCAAAAAAAAAAGACCTTAACGTCATGAAAAGTGCTGAAAATCTCGTAAAAATCGACAAAATTTTTATAAAAATCATTCCGAACGTGACACAAAAGATCAAAGAATCCGTAAAAATATCGTATAAATTGGTCAAAAATCATGAAAATCGTTGGAAATTTCGTAAAAACTTTTAGAATTTTTACATTTTTCAATATTTTCTCGACTTTTTATCATTTTTTCATTATTTTTACTGCTCGTTATTTGGCTGTTGCAAAGGTTTTTTTTTTGCCATTTCAATCACTTTTAATCACTTTTACAATAGTTTTCAATATTTTTCAGAATTGTTTTCACAATTTTGACACTTTTATGCTTTTGTGTTATGTTGACCTTTTCAACAAAGTTTTTACTAATTTTTATAACAGTTTGACAAATTTTAACGAATTTTTTGACGAATTTAAAAATCTTTTGACCTTTATTAGAATACTTTCAATGATTTTTATATGGAAATTCTACAATTTCAAAGGCATTATCGGCAGTTTTAATGATTTTTTGATAATTTCTACAACCTTTTTATCCATTTTTGTGAAATTTTAGACAATTTTGACAAAATTTTCAATAATTGTCTTGATTTTTTTTTGTCATTTTCATTATATTTTCTATGATTTTCAATTTGTGATTTTTTGACCAATTCTATGATGATTTAATCAATTCTGATGACAATTTTGATAATTGTTACAAGATTTTTAACAATTTTCATGAATTTTTGACCATTTTTACAATATTTTCGATAGTTTTTTTTTGGTAATTTTCAACGTTTTTACGAAAGGATCTTCCCCGATAAGATACTGAAATCGGCTCTGACCCAAATTTCCTCGAAACTGGTCCTAAATGTTACCCCTGATGTAAAAACTCTTCACCGAAATTTTTGTCTTTCCATTCTCTCCCCCCCCCCCTTCCGAATTATCACTTCCTATAATATATCAAAATTTCAATACGCAATATTTTCGGAGGGAGTGGATGAAAAATTGTGCAATTCAGATTATGAGTGCTTTGTGGATACACTTGTGGAAAATTTTCTAAAAAAATCTAAAAAAAATACTCATTTTTTTTTAATTTTGAAAATTTTAAAAATTTCAGAAATGGGGGAGGGGAGAGGTGTTGATATTGCTGAATTTTTTTCAAAATTTTTCAATACCCTTAGGTATAGCATACATTTTTTTCGAGGCCCAAAAACAACGAGAACATTTTTTATAAAATACTCATTTTATACTTGAAGGGGACAAAATTTTGAATTTTTTTCGGGACACAACCCCCTAGTTATGATGCAGAAATTTTTTTAGCCCGATTCATTCATATTAACCCACCCCTCAACGACCATTTTGAAAAAATTTCTCCATTTTTTCGTACTTTGAAAATTTCAAAATTTCAAAAAATGGGGGGGGGGGAGGTGTTGATATTGCTGAATTTTTTCAAAATTTTTCAATACCCCTTAGTATAACCTATATTTTTTTCGAGGCCCAAAAACAATGGGAACATTTTTTATAAAATACATACCTGAAAAAAATACTTATTTTATACTTGAGGGGGAAAAATTTTTGAATTTTTTTCGGGACTCAACTCCCTCGTTATGATGCAGAATTTTTTTTAGCCCGAACCATTTATATTACCCCTCCTCCTCAACGACAATTTTTAAAAAATTTCTTAATTTTTTGCACTTGAAAAATTTTAAAAATTTCAAAAAAATTGGAAGGCGGATATAGTTGATTTTCTTTTCAAAATTTTTTCCCCCTCAAGTATAAAACGAGTAATTTTTTTCAGTTATGAATTTTTTAAAGAATGTTAGCGTAATTTTTGGGGCTCGAAAAAAAAATGTTAGGACCTATAAGGGTATTACAAAATTTTGAAAAAAATTCAGTCATATCACCTTCATCCCCTCTTCCCAATTTTTTTGAAATTTTCAAAATTTTCAAAGTGCAAAACAATTTAGAAATTTTTTTTGAAAAAATGTCCACAAGTGTACCCACATATTGCCCACAATTTGCGAAAATTGCAGAATTTTTCACCCACCTTCTCCAATTTTAATTTATAGCGGTGATAATTCAGAAATGGGTGGGGAGGGGTGTCAAAAATTTCGGACTGAATTTTGTTGCTCGATTTGTGACTAAATTAGCGGTTGGATCAACAGTTGGCCCCGAGATGACTTCAACTGGGTCAAGTTTTGCATTTTCCATGAAATCGTATCATTGTCAACATTAACAAATGGCTCGATAACTCGAATTTCGAACCACTGCTTCGGTACATTTCACTCTCTGATTAGAACAAACCATCACTCGTATAATCATCTGCCAAATTACACATCAAACCCACCTCCCCTCCTCTCCCACCATAATATTCTTTCACTCTACATAATCACGTACTTGTCGTTCGAATAAAAACCCACGACGACGTAACTTGCGAAAAGTTTGAAAGGACGAGGGGAGAAGGAAGTACGATATCGTGAATTTTAAATATTACACTCTTTGTCAAAAAGTCACTCTTTTTTGCCAACCTCGTGCTCGTTCTCGCTGTCGTGTCGTAATTGTTGGTGTTGTTATCGTCGTCGTATGAAATAAAAAAATAATCAACCCACGTCACTAATTTTCCATTTGTATAAAACTTTTTGTCCATTACACCCGTCAAAACATTGTTTTCTCGCGCCAAGCTCGACCGCGACTCGAATGTGAAAACAAAAACGAAAAAATCCAGTCATTGTGCGAAAGCTGAAAAAAAAAAAGTGGCACAAAAAGTTTAAGCGACCCTTCGAACAGGACGCGGAAATAATCGTAATACTACGCTACGTTGACCCAGGTTATACATAAATACCTACGTATATTCGGTATTTTTTCGAATCGAGGGGTCAGCTAGACGATCCGTCGTGTCGAAAAGTTGTCGCTTTTTCACTTTTTTCCGGTTACCGTTCGAATGAAAATTATTTTTATACGTGTTATTGAGATGGGAGTTGAAGAAATTGTCGATTTTTTACCTTCAGCTTTATGAAATAACCTACTTCTGTCAAAATTTCAATTGAAAATAAAATCAGCCCCTTTACGGTGCGAAATTTGAATACACTCGGGAGCCATCTACTTAAAATTCCAGAAAAATATGGGAAAAAAGTAGGCAAATATGGCCTAAAAGTCAACAAACCTTCAACTTTTCAAAACTTACGCCCCCATACTCTCCTCAAACCCTTCTCCAGTCACACGAATTCTTTTCTTTTGAAAACAGTACCGCACGAGCGAATACATTTCGCATCAGAGTACAACGAGAGCAAAGAGTTGATACACGTACACAATGCATTTGAAAAAGAAGGAAAACTTAATCGTCTAGTTCTTTCATCATTAAGGCTAATTTCGCCCTATAGATACCTACGTAGCTAGGTACTTATCTCGCCATTACGACAATTGACAATTTACTCGTTCGTTTTCAACATGATGCACATAAGAAAGCCAGCAGAAAAAAAAGGTAAAAGAAAAAATACTGCACCGGAATAAAAGAGAAGTCGGAAAAAAAAAAGAGTAAAGCGCTCTTAAACGAGTTATATTGTTTCTGGAGCATAAGGCAAATTGTCGTCTCTTTGTGCCAACGATAGCAAAATAACTGCACGACAATTCTTTTAATTCGAAAACACAGTCGGTTGTGAAATTGTAGCGAGCATAAAAGTTGAATTTAATTGACGTTCGACAAATCAAACAACGAAAAGTCGAAGAAATGAGCACCTCGTCACCGAAGCAATGGCACAGGCTTTGGAATCATTTACATTAAGTAATGAATATCACCCAAAGTGAACGTGGTAGCTTTACTTTTACTGGTGCTGGTATTAAAATGACGCGAGGATAAAACTGCTAATACACGAGAAAAAAGTGCACTTCATTATTAATAAAAGTTGTCAAGTTAAAGGTAAACTTTTTCCTCGTTATTCTTTTCTATACTGCTGCCAACCTTCTTCTACCCTGCCCGCTTCGTTTCTTCGGTGTTTAAAGCCTCGCGGAGATGTTATGAGAATGGAAACTTTACGAATTCTCTCAAGAATTTAGTTGGTAATGAAATTTATATGCGTTGTTTTTAGGTTTTTATGTATGGTGTAATGGAGCAGGGGGAAAATGGGGTGGGTAAGGTACCTCGTTGATTTTTTCATCATTCGGTTTCGTATATGGTGCGAGGCTGCAGCTAAGGTAGTTGCGGATTTTTTTTGGAATTAATTCACCCAGAGTGACTTTGGCTGGTGAATGAGAAAGTAAAAATACAATTTTATTCCATACCAATGTTCGTCGTAAAGATATTAAAAGCAGCAGTAAGAAAATTATTGAAATGAATGGTTTTTTTTTTTTTGTCTACAAGAGGGAGATTATCTCTAAAATAATTTGTCGACTGGTTTTGAATGATGTGTTATTTTTCGATCCCTATAGACGCAATTGTCTCATAGGCTAACTGGTTAGCACGGGTGCACATCTTTTTTTGATCAAGAATTGACCTATGGTTTTAACATACGATATGCTACTATTAGTAGAATCGCAAACTGTCAATTTTTCATGATATTCCGCTATTAATGATAGAAGCTTGAAAGTTGGTATGATGAACGTTGGTACCAAAACAAAATTTTAGAGAACGGGATC
>FIZU01029500.1:0-13164 GCA_900064475.1 Pseudococcus longispinus
TATGTTATTATTTTTTTTTTGCTTGGCGGGGCAGTCCGACCGGACTGCTTGATAAGTGTTTTGAAAAAATCCTGAAGACAAAATGACTCGGTGTCTACAAGGTCATGGAAGTCTTCCTGGGAAAAGTAATGAATTAGATATGCAAAAAATTGCGAGGTAATAGAAAAGGCATGGTGTTTGACTTTTTATTGGGCAGAATTCAGATTGGGTAAAAACATTAGATGAGTAAAAAAGATCACAGAAAAAGTCATGGAACAGTTCAAGAAAAAATCCAAATAGACACCCTGTAAAATCAATTTATTCTCGATGAAAATCTATATTTTCAACGAAAAAACGTCTTTGGGTAATTATTCGTTCGTTCGAGATATTGTACTTTATCTCTGAAGTTTTCGTATTTTTGTAATTTTTATCAACTTGAAATTAAGGAATCTCATTTATTTGAAGCAAAATATCGAAGGAAAAAGATAAGAGGGAAAAAACTTCCAGTATGTGAGCGCACATTGAAATTTTCGTTTCACATTTTTTTTTTTTTTTTTTTCGTTCTCATATCTATTTTCTGAAACAGAAAATATGACATCTTGCACCTTTCATCCCATTTGTTTGCACACATAAGTAAGATGATTGAAAAATACTCAAGTTCGTTTGGAAAAAAAGGAAATCTTTCACGACATTGAATTACGACATTTTCGTATCGACGAAATGAAAATGGAAAATGTACTGCGTTTTTACATTTTTCTCGTCCTATTTATAGTCTTACGTCATTTTGAATTCATTAATCTGCACCTGATATAAGTATACTGACGAATTGCATTCGCTTCCCACGCCTGTTTAAACGAATCAGCCAAAACGAGAGAAAATATCCCCTTTGTTATAATTAATCGCCACAGAAAATACTCGTGTTGCGTTTCAAGGGCTAATTATGGTAGTCCGGGGAAAACGTGAATCTAAACTCATACCTTTATTTACTTTTCAATCAATGAAACGGTTCGCGTGATTACCAAATAATTAATTACCATTACAATAGTCAGGCAGCTGATGTCAAACATAAAGTTCAAATAGCTTGTTGAAAACCGCTTTTCATAAATGACTTTCGAAATATTAAAATATTTTATTTGTCGTCTATAGTGTATATATACTTACACAGAATACAATTTGTATGAAAAGGTATTGTTATTTTTAAATTATACGGGGTCAATTTTCTTTCACAAGTTTTCACGAAATGAAATTTTTCAATGAATTTTGTTGAATTTTTTCGAAATGAACGTCGCGTTGACGTGTTTTGGAATGTAATAACGACTTCACTTCACGATGAAAAAAAATAAGAGAGAGTTGGAAAAGGTGGGGGGTAATTTGACAAACTTCATTTCGTCACTTCGTTCGGAGTTACATTAATATGCGTATATCGAGCTCGAAAACGTCTAATATACGAAGGAATTGGGACACGATAATTCGTTCGTATTTTTTGTTTACGTCAGCTATATTCGTAAATCGGTTAATTTCTGCACATAAGTCGTGATTTTCCCCTTACAATCGTTTCCTCGACTTAGATTGTATTTCTGTTTCGATACTCAAACACGTAATTAAAATTTCATCGGGTTTTCAATCTTATCACGTTTAGTTGTGACGTATATCGTTTCATGTTTCCGCTATACGAGTGCTGATGAAAACGAGGGAGTTATTTTGTCGTCGTGTTTATTCGAATCTGCGATATAATTAATTAAAATCGCGCGGAAAAGTTTGCGAACTGGAAAAAAAATCAAATTCTTAATTTACACGGTCTCGTCGTAATGCGAAATCGTCCAAGATGATGTAATTGGCGCCATAGAAATGAGAAAAATATGTAAAATAGAAGCCCCGTATTTAAGTTAACTTTTTGATTAATGATGTTTTGATATATTTATATTAAAAGGGAAAAAAAGAGAAACATTAGAAGCATTCGGATCGCCGAGTACGTTGCAGATTTCAATTTTTAATTAGAATTTCGCAATTAATCTCCCTAATAGTACATTTCCATGTATCGTATAGTGTACATAGCAAAGCTTAGTTGGCGTTTTCACAGATATTTGTGGTTTTCATTTCAAAGAAGCTGTGTGCAAGATGTTATCACGGTTTGATGTTACGAATCACACATTGGGGGGTGGGGGGAGGGTTCTTTATCGAGATTTTCTTAAAGGTGAAGGAAAAGAAATATTTTCATGTGTTTTGTAAATTGAGCGCTGTGGCTCTTTTATTTTTGAGAAATGAATTTGGTTTAAAATTGATTAATTATATGGCAAAATAGGAAAATTTTTCATTGATTCAGTTAATAATACAATCCTTAGTGGGTCGAATCCAAGGCTGTTGCCTGGATAGATCTCAAAATATGGGTAGTTTTCTTCTCTTTTGAGTTTGACGCCGGAACTTGACTGGTATAAAATCGAGTACTTCATTTGCATTCGGGTAGTTGCTTAAATATCTGTTGAATTTTTGAGGAAAAAGCTCATTTGCTGAAATACTTTCACCTATTAATTTTCAACCCTTCGAATTCTTCGAAGCAATCGCCATGTTTTGGAGACGTATTATGTTAAGTCTACTTTATTTTTGTAAAATAATATCGATTTCTCTGCTCGAAATGATTCCATTAAAATAAGAGAAAAAACTGACAATCGTGAAAAAAATTATAGCTGATAAGAATTCAGGCATTGTAACTGGTTACTTTTCATCGTTGCTTAAAATCACTTTTTTTGTGAATTCCCAGTTGAAAAAAAATCAATAAAAAATTTGAAAGAAATTTCAAGTCAATTTTTAAAAAAAATTGTGATTTTTTTCGTGTTGATGCAATCTAGTCTTTTTTATGATTGATAAGAACTTGAAGCAGGAGTGGTCGTTTCAATTGTTGATATTTCCATCGAGAACTCCCATTAGAAATTTCTTGAATTTACATAAAAATCATGAAAAGGATCGAAAATCTCATCTAGTCCTTTTTAAAAAAATGTTGAAAACATGAAGCAAGAATAGTCGTTGAAATTGTTGACACTTATATGAAAATCGTTTGAAATATTATTGTGAAAATGGTCGAGGGAAAATGAAAATCACCGAGAATTCCGTTAAAATTTCTTGAATTTCCATAGAAATTAGCAAAGTCTTCGTTAAAAAAATGAAAAAATATAAAATTTAAAAGCCTAACGAAATATTGCAAATATTAAAAAAAACGTGCTGAAAAAATGGTAAAAAAAAAATGGATGCACAAATTTTCGAAATGACCATGAAGTATAAAGCATACGTATTCATGTCAAAGAGTGAAAATATTCCTTAAAATCGTTGGAAAATGTCGTAAAAAAATGCTTGAAATGCCATAAAAAACGTTGCAATATTCGCAAATTAATAAAAGTCAGTAAAAACTTCGTTAGAAAGATTGAAAAAATCATAAAAAGGATCAAAAATCTCATCGTCTTTTTAAAAAATGTTGAAAACATGAAATTTGAATAGTTGTTGAAATTGTTGAGCCTTTTATAAAAATCTTTTGAAATATTATTGTAAAAATGGTCGAGGGAAAATGAAAACCATCAAGAATTCCGTTAAAATTTCGTGAATTTTCTTAGAAATCAGTAAAATTTTTGTTAAAAATATCAAAAAATTCAAAATTCAAAAGTTTAACAGAATATTTAAAATATTTAAAAAAAACGTGATGAAAAAATGGCCAAAAAAATGAATGCACAAATTTTCGTAATGACTATCCGGCATACGTATTCATGTCATAAAGTGAAACTTCCTAAAAATTGCTGAAAAATGTTGCAAAAGTGCTTGTAATGCCATAAAAACGTTGCAATACATATTCATAAATATCTGTAAAAATAACAAAAGAATGGTAAAAAGTTATAAACATTTTTGAAAATGTGAAAATTCAATCAGTTTTCACAAAACTCGCGAGATTTCACGATTTTTTTACTGTTTTTACCGTATTTTTGTAAAAATTTCCAACAATTGAGTTTAACATTTTCAACTAATTTCATTTTTTTAATAATTTTTTTTTTTTCATGCTTTTAATGATTTTAAAGATAATTTCAAAAATTCCTATGAAATTTTTTACAACTTCCATATTTCTGTTTTTACAATATTTATACGAATGTTTTTCAACATTTTGACAATTTTAGCTGTATTTTCGACAATTTTCATAATTTTTTTATCCTTTTTTCATATTTTAAGTAATTTTTTTTAAAAAGTTTTCCACAGTTTTCACGATTTTCCCGTCATTTTCACGATATATTCACCAGTTTTATTTTCATGATAATGTCAAGCGATTTTACCACCTTTTAAACCATTTTTACAGTGTTTGAACTACTTTATAAATTGAAATTTTCCAAGTTGAAAAAATCATCCAAGGTCACAGAATTTTGCGACACCAAAACGTAAAAAAAAATGTCACTTTCAGCCATAGAACATATTTATCCATGTCGAAAATCATGGAAATGTGCATTTCATCGATTACATTTCGGTCAATTTTTTGATGAAAAATGGTTACTCGAATAACTTTTTCATTTAATATTCAGTTACAATGCCTAGAATTGTATGTTCGAATGGGTTCACCTTAAGACAACTGAAATTCTCATTTGCGGAGGCAATATTTCATCGTCGATAATTTCTTCGTTGGTCATGCCGTCGTCATCACTGCGTTAATTTTATTCATCGTTGAACTAAGTTGGAAATTATTTAACGTGACACTCTATCGAACAAATGTAAAGACTGTTATCTCGGTTATTCATGGGTATCGAACGGATAAAAGTGCAAAAGTAAGCATTGATTGTGTACAAAGTTCGGTCTCGTTCCGCTTGTCCTAATACTTGAGCCAGAACTACCCTTTGAATAAATTTCATTCACCGACATAAAGTTTACAGCGATGTTGTGCTGTGTGGGAATGGTCGGACAAACGTAATGTTTTAAAACCACATTCTTGCAAGGAAACTTTTATCAACGATGAATTCTCAAAGTTGATGTTTTCCATTTGCAATATGCCATCGCCGTATAGTTAGGTTGTTGTGAAAAGCTCATGCAACTTGCGATATTATACTGGGATATTTTTTGTCGAAGCATGCTGTGGCACTATAGTCTACGTATATTTGTTTACATACGAGATGATGTTACGTATGTGTACTACAAACAGAGCGACGATGATGCGGTTTTCTTGTTTTCTGCGTACCAGAACTTACGCTTTTGAGAAAAGTGCCATAAGCTCGGTTATCGAGTACCAGCGTGTACTGTGCGGACGTACCGAGCGTTTGAATTTCGACGCAGGAGAAAAAAAAATCCGTAAATAGAGGCGCCTAACGTATACGACTTGATGAGGAAAAATAACCTTAAATGTATCAATTTCTCGTATTTCATTGACCGAAACGTAAAAAATAACGTCTTGCGGTGACACCAACAAGGAAACTACGACGATGAAATAATTTTAGAAGTCACGAAAGCAGTGATTACTCCGGCTCTTTAATGATATTTCAGCTAAATGCGATTGTCAACGATAAATTTCCTTAAAAAAGATAAAACTTGATGGAAGATGGATATGAATCATTGTTGAGAGCGAAATAAAGCGTAATAAATGCCTCGCGATAATGTTTTTCCACGTTTCGCGTTTACTCGAAAATTAGGTGTGTATTTCGCTTGGTAAATTATAATTTACGAGATTGCGGCGATGGTTGAAATTAATAGGTGCGTATTTTGAAGCTGCCTTTTCAAACTTGTGGGCGAATTTTTTTTCCGCGTCGCTGAAGTGTGGTAGAAAAAGCCGCGCAGGGTTGGGAATTCACGCGGGTGATTGATATTCGCGTGAATGTATTGTATAAAGAGCCGAGTAAAGACAGGAATTTTGTTGGAAAAAAAAAAGATTGCTTACTGTTTGTATACAGGCAGAATTTTTTTAAAACTTGAATTGTTCTCTGAGTAGTAAGGGTTTCTACGGAGCACGAAAATCACAAAATTATGAAAAAAACACAAAATTTTGACAATTATACAATTGCGTTCTGTGAAAGTGAATTAATGATTTTAATCGTGGAGAAGTCTTAGTAACGTATTTCTGATTACTGGAAATCTCCCAAGGTTTTGGGTGGGATGCCCATGTCCATTACGATCTCACCGAGGGATTTTGATTTTTTGAACGCTTTAGTAAACTGACGAGGCAGAGTTTATAAGGTTGGTGGGTTGTCCCAATATTTTGTTTAACCCTATATTTGGATGACATTGTTTCAAAGTACTATTTGCCATTCCAAACTCATGTTGGAATGTTTGGATTGGACTAATGTTACAATTTTGAAGAACTAGTTGAGTCTTCGAAAGAGTATCTTTGAGTACAATTTCGACTAGTCGAGCTAAAATATGTTTGAAAACAAACATTCGTTTTACAAAAAAAAAAAATGCCTTCTCTTTCTCCACCACGTAATTATACTGTATGCATTCGTCAATTAGTTCTGAGATCATTTGAAAAGGTAAAGCGGGAACATTGCTGATTAATGATTATGACACGTTCTCAGCAATTGTTGATAAATTCCACTTCTGAAGA
Organism: Pseudococcus longispinus; assembly: GCA_900064475.1. Lineage (NCBI taxonomy): Eukaryota > Metazoa > Arthropoda > Insecta > Hemiptera > Pseudococcidae > Pseudococcus > Pseudococcus longispinus. Next base: position 6,533 of record FIZU01029500.1, read on the forward strand.
TTGAAAAACTGGCAAACATCAAAGGTGCCAAATGGCTCGAATTTCTGATTATGACTGGTAACAGCTCTTTATGTTTTTAGGATCATCACCGATGATCTAGCTAGAGCGAAGTTTTGTGTATTGATTTTCATTGAAAGAGACCAACGTGTTCTTCCTCTTTATTCGGTGTACTGAAATGTGTACAATTTCCCTTTTCTTTCAAATATATATTTTTTTTGAGGGAGACATATTTGAGAGTGGCCGAGCGTTGTCAATGGCGCTCGTTGATGAAGTAATGATCTATGTATTCCCTGGTTTCTGGTTCAGCGTTGTAATGACGCGGTTAATCGGCGATCCGAGATCGTGGAGTTGTGTTTTGGGAATGGTAAATCGTGTTGGCAATGATAATGGTGAACATTGACCTTAAAAGGTTGATGGAGAAATGGTATACGTTCTGGAAGTTATACTTGTATGTATCAGAACTGCTTTTGGGCTGGGAATAATTGAAGAGTAGCCTGATGGCGAAAGTTACGAAGATACGAAGGTGTATAGATGTGATCGCATCTAAAATTGGATATTGGATGGTACATGTGCTAAATGCAGACTTTTATGAAATGAGCAAATGTTTGAAAATTTCAGTTTCCTCCTAGGTACTTGCCAGTTTTTCAATTCTGTATGGAGTGTTGAATAGATATTTCAGTTTTAAAGGAAATATTCCTTCGCCTTGATTGTATCATACTCTACCTAAGTTTTTCCTGCTTTACCTCGAAGATTTCTACTCTGATTATGGCTCTAGCTTGGCTCAATCGACCAGTTCGATAAAATTTTGTTCAGCATGGGTTCCAAAAATTGAACGTGAGTCAGAAATTTGACATATTGAAGATATTTTAATGACCATTATGTTTCATAAAATGAAAATTTTGATTTTTTTCATCATCATCCCCAATTTTGAATTGTGTGTACCTATCTTTTGAGTAATTTTTTCATCTGTTTGTATGGATAAAAAATTGATTAATCATAAATTATTAAAAAAAAAAAAAAATTGAAAAAATGATTCGTTTTTCATTAGGTACTTTATAAAAATTTGACTTGGGTATCTGAATGTTCCAAAAAATGATGAAACGTATTTTAATGCCGCCGGTATTTGTTTTTGGATTTTTTTGTTTTACAAAAATCAAAATTTCACAATAATCATACAAATTGTCACACTTTTGTGTTTTTTGATCAAATTTTGTGATTTTATTACTCAGTGCTAATTTTTTAATTCATCAGACGCACTCGTATCAGGCGTGGTTAGTTTTGATTTCAAAATATTTGTACATTCTATAGTTTTTTGAATTTTCCTGACATTTTTTTATGTACGGGTTCAATTAAAGAGTGGGCTATAGAGCAAAAGTTAACATAGAGCTGGGCTCATGTGGCCATGAATAGAGAAATAATGGTTTGAACGAAACTAAAAAATTACTTACAATTTGAATTGCCATGATTATGATTTATAGTATTACGCCGTGCTTGTTGAGAAAAATATACCAAAACAAAAAATAGTAATAACGGATTAAATGAAATTTCAGATAAGTACCTAGATACATCTGATGAAAAAAAAAACAACAAAAAATTTAAAATCCAAAACTATCCGTGTTTTAGTGACAAAAAAAAAATGAAAAATACTTGATTAAAAATATTTTTCTGAAAAAAATTAGTAAAATTGAAGACTTTTTTTTACGAAAAAAGTCAATTTTTTCTTTTGTAGACGAAATGCCCATTTTGAAATAGGAAAGAAAACGTGTAAAATTGACTATTTTTTTGAGTTATTAATTCGTAAATCTTTGAAGTAATAGAATTTTTCTTTGAAAACGTTCCTTTTTTTGGAAAATTGAAAAATTAACGATTTTTAGAACAAATGAGTGAATTTTTTATTGAAGAAAAATATGTATGTTTTTTTTCTGAATATGAAAATGGGGAAAAAATTGGCGTAACCAACGCTCAATCAGATTTCTCAACTCACCTATGATGAATTTTAAATTTCAAAAAAAAGTGATTTTTTTTTTCGAGCTACGTATTCACGTACATTAAGTAATAATTATTCAAATTACATATTCAATGATGAATTTCGCTCTCCTTAATGTCAGTTAAAATTTCCTTCTCATTTTATTCTTCGTATGTGTAGTTAGCCGAAAGGCATGTTCAATTTTCTGAGCAATAATTCGAAACGTTGATGAAGTTGGGTAATCTTTATTGCAGTTCATAAATATTTCTTCGGTTGTAAGATCTCGAATAACGATTTTTTATTCGAGTAGTCTCGACGTATCTAACGTACTCTTCCCTTTGATTGTTTTGGAGGCAACTAGGATCTCTTTCTCACTCTTTGGTAGTGGGTTGCTTCGAAGCCCTATTAATGAATTGAAAACTATCGCATCGCCTGCACAAAGCGTATTTCTTCCTTACTCAGTGGTTTAAAGTGAACCACGAGGTGCAGTCCATAAGTACGTTGATAATCGGTAAAGATTTTGAAAGGGTGAGAATTTTTGTACTATAATTGGCGAAAGCACAGTTCAGACCTTCGACCAGACATGGTGATACAACTCGTTGATTATTTAGAGCATCAAAGTGGTTCAGTTTTCGAAATTTCGTCCAGAACATTATAGTGAGACACCTGGCACAAATTTTTGAGTATTTTAAATGACTTGCGATGATCGAGAATGCAATACCATGTGAACTTTGAGCATTTCATCAAGTTCCATCGTCACTTCCACTGACCTTCCCCTGCGGTAATTTTCCTCGGTGTTTTTTCGGTCAATAATGAACGATTTACACTAATTGAACGCTGTCTGTAGCGAAATAGCATTACAGTGGGATGTCTTTGATAATTCTCTACGAATTTCAATCTCAATTTTCTCTTGCAAGCGCTCAGAAAAAATTTTCAGAGAGAATATCAGATCTGGATGTCATTTTGAAAACCACAATCCAGTGATGACTATGTAAATCATCAACAACGAGCTCAAAGGCAAGGTAACGCATTTCCATGTTTGATGGAAGGTCTGAACTATGCCCCCTCTTCCCCAATTTAGGTCGAAAAATTACCTAAATTACTATTCAGAATAATTGAATAATTGAAAAAATGAGAAAAATGTGTTACCTGGGTACGCATAAAAGATTTATTTTTATAGTTGATTTTTTTATTCATAATTCGTGAAAAAAAAAGAAGAAAACGTCAACATTGATGACGGAAAAGTTCCACTTACCATTATTTCAGTTCAATTTTGATTTGATTTTCCCATCGATCGATATCTGCAAAGAAAAAAAATCTTTTTAGTATTCGAATAAATAAAGACGATGATTAAAAGTTCAAAGTATATACCAAACACTCTTTTAAATCCACTTTGCATACTGCGAGTTATCAGTTTGATACATCGTTATGCTTATTCTCGCTAGAATTTTTTTTTTTTTAATTTAATGGGAACAACGAGAGAGAAGTGGGTTCTCTTGGATGGATTCTGTATAACCCAACGAAGCTTATGTGCCTTTGCTATGTACGAGTATACGTGAAACATCCGATATACATATAAGCGTCTCGCTAACGAAATTTCAATTTTTTTTTTGTTAGTGAAATTTCGCGATATAACGAACAACGGTATGCTGATTAAAAACCATTGTGTACTGATAAAATACAACACCCTGGGGTATGTTTCATTTCAGTATCTTTGTGCTGATTACGCGAATATAGTACGTAAATGTTACACGAAATTTCGTATAACTATCATTTTGCTGGGGAAATTTTTTCCTCGGTGGATAAAATTTCACAAAAAGGAAGTTTCGGTGTGGTCGAATTTGTTGGAAAAAATTTCAAATTAGGGCTAAACTAATGACTAAAATTACTTCTTTGTCTAGATATTATTTTGCATTTATTGACCGATGAATTTCTGGGAAAATCAGACTGATGGAACTATGCCATTGAGGAATTGGAATAAGTAAAAATATATATTACGATATTGCGGATATATTTTTACCTTGGTCGTCAAACGCATATAGCCGGATAAAATATCAAAATCTCGGTCGAGTATACACAATACCTCCGTACACGTAAAGGCGTAAAGACTTTTATATGAAAGTTGGTGTGTGCTGGCAGTAAATCCTAAAATGAGAATCGTACCTGGATTATACCTACGTTTACTTTTGTTTCTTATTACGTCCGGATGCTACGAATGCTAGAGTCAGCATTACAATTCGAGAAGGAGGGGTTGAGAGGCGAGGGAGCTGCGGTTAAATTCCTATACATTTGGAGCCATTCTCGTATACGAAATTACAGCAGCCGGAGCAGCCGTCGTTCGCTGCAAAAGTTGGAATTGAAAATAAAAACTATACAAAGTGTTATTTCTCTCAGGAGGTGAACCCAATAAAGTGGCGAATTTTTTTCCGCCTCGTCCTCATCCATTTTACGCTCGCTTTCCGCTACTCGCATTGCAAGCGAAGTCGTATTTTTGAAAATCGATAAAAAATTCATAATTATGGGTACTATAGTTGTTATTTTTACTATTTACACTTAACAGTACGCACACGATCGCCTGCGGTAAGCTATACCGCCTTCTGACACTTTTAATGGCTTTCACTTACCGGCAATAATTTCGTTTTTACGAACCGCATTCGACCTTGCAACCTGACATGATTGGGTAATAAAGAAATTTCGTCGCTTTTATTGAAGCTAATTTTCTTTTTATGGTATTCAAAGCAAAGGTACCCCATAAAATATAAAAGCTCAGCTGTCACGGGCCACTTCTTCCTTGCCACTTGTGCCGGAGCAAACCACAACACACGATGCTTTGGTACTTTTCATCAAACCGTATAGCGAAATCCACCTCGTATCCTCGACGTGCTCTCATCCGACTTTAAAACTTTTACCTTTGGCTCGACAATTACGTCTAATTGAATTTTTCCTCCTTATTTTCTCTCGTTTTCACAATAACGATGAAATAAATATGGCTTACATAAAGGAAATTAAAAGTCCGGTCACGCGATATTTTACACCCTATTATCAATGACCACCATCGCATCATGCGATCTAAAAGTGAGAATTAGCTCTTTTTACAGGCTATTACGAAAACGCAAATTAAAAACAAAACAAAAACAAAAATTAAAAAAATGGCATTCGTATTTAAATTGGAATAACGACTTCATGTCAGACAATGTTTAATTAACATTACGTTCAATTTTGGCAACGCTCTAATAATCCATACGAAACAAAGGAAAAGCTTTAGCGAGCGACCACTTTGCCAAAATAAATTTCAATTTAACTAAATCACCCGTGTTGTTTTCAAGTGTCAACCACAAATAAGCTTTCATCGGTTTGGAAAAAAAAAGGTTGCTGAGTGAGTATCGGTAATTACGTTGTGTTAACATTTCCCCTTCTTCGGATGAGGAGTTTGTTTGGTTTATGAATTTTTTTTTTATGGGTGCAGGATTTTTTCTTTTTTGATTTTCTGTGGCCTTCGATGGATTTGGGTTATATTTTCGAGTCGATATTTTGTCCATTTAGGCGCCGAGTGTGCTCTGATGGCCAGGCCTATTTCTGGGTTACTTTTTTTTGGAGAAAATTACTTTTGGTTACAATTTTCATTCGAAAGTTACTATTGGTAACGTTTCGTTCCAAAAAGTTTGTTTTTTGAAAAATATTCGCTGAAAAAATGAAAAAATTGATGATATTAACAGCTAGATTTTGACAGGAATGAAATTCGGTCATTTTTAACCCTTTGTGTCACACATGATGAAATCGTTGACCAATTTTGGTAGAATTTTGGATTTGTACTCTTGGAAGGGGTCCATTTCACTTATGACCTTCGAAAAAAATCCAGGTCAATGAACTAACCGTGTTTTAGGGGTGGTCACCCATTGAAACCACTATGACGCAAAGTATTGGAAATTTTTAATTTTCGTAGTAAAATTTTTCAACTTTACTTTTTTAACAGAATAAGTTTGGAAACAAAAATGTAAATGGTATGAGTAAAAAACACAGTTTAGGAACTAACTTTCAGTCAAATCGGTAAAACGTAAATAATATAAGGAAAAATTTTTGAAAATAACATTGAATGATACTAGAAATATTCGGTAAAACCTTAAATTTTAGGGAGTAACTTTGTTACTATGTTGCTTGCTGGTCACTTTTTGTCACTATTTTCCCAAAATGGTCACCAAAGTCACTTTTTCCAGTTTTTTTGCTGACGCCCTATTAAGGTACCCGCGGGTATGACCGCCCGGGAGGGCAATACCGCCATATCCCGAAAAATGTGATTACTTCATGAAATAACCACCAAGTATCGCTTGTAACTTGGTCCCGATGTTGAAACTATTAACCTGATCAAGTTTCAGAACAGTCGTTGTTGTTTATGCCGGTGATAAGAGAAAATGAAATTTTTGTAGAACTTTTTTGAATCCTCTAATAATTTTTTCGAAATTTTAGTTAAAAGTTTGAAAATAAAACGAAACCGTTTCAAGAAATGATAAGTACAACTTCTTTTATATCATTAAAAAGATATTTCTATATGCTTTCCAACTACATAAAGACATTTAAGCCTGCACTTGTATGTAAACTATAAAAAATTTTCAAAATTTGTAAATTTTTCAAAAAATTGCCATAACTATGCGCGGGTAAATACGCCATG
>FIZU01029533.1:0-14296 GCA_900064475.1 Pseudococcus longispinus
TTTTTTACAAAAACCCCCCCCCCCCCCCCATATTTATCCCAAGTTACACCAATGCGAGAGGAAGAGGTAAAATCAAAGTTGAAAATTTTTTAAAACATTTCAAAAATATCATTAGAACGAAACAAAACTGTTCCAGAACAAATTTTTGAACCCCTTAACGAAATTCATTCAATTCGAGCTCAACACTCGAGACTAATTATCATCCAACAATATACACACATTCAACCTTAAAAACTGCACTAATCATTGGCAAAACATCGACTGAAAAACTTGGCTCATGACTCGTGATTCTTTCCGAATGAATGACTGAATCACGAATCCAAATAATACTCACGTTCGATACAACTCCTTGACAAACATATGACTCATACGAAGGAACCCATCGCAAAACTCAATAGATAAGTTTCCAAGTAAAGTCAAACACTGCCTTATAATCGAAACATCATGCTATTGCCTTCAGCATTCCTTGGGTACTTTTCTTGAACAAACTCTCCACTTGCACCGACGTGACGCTCACGTCTGTTCGATTAAAACCAATCCCAGCAGCCCGTATTTTCCACTCGGCTGGCATTTTCACATCTGCACCGCGCCTTACACGGAGGCAGAATTTAATGCACATCCGAACAACTAACTCCAGCTCGTTGAATTTTCCATACCGCAATCTAAATCACAACTCTTAAGCCGTTTTTCGTTCGTGCTCGGCTCGTTCGTAATCTTAATTTAAATACGGCTAGGAGGATAATCTTCGAGATTTTAATACATGCGAAGCTCACTGACGTCAACTTCCGGACGAAAAACTACACTTTTATTCGCTTTACTGCACACCCCTCCCGTACCCCTTCGCTCCAAACTATATGAATTTTTACAACGCGGCACAATCTAATGGAAAGGAAAGCTTTTACGGTACAAGGATTTCGCCAGCTTTTGATTCCAAAAAAAAAAGGTATAAAATTTTCAACTCGAGTATCCGCAAAGGTCATTTTGATGACAAACTGTAACACTCGGCTGAATTTATTTTCAGACCGATCTTCATTCGTATTCCGGACTAAATTATTGAAAAAAAATTAAACCGGAGGGAAATCTCACCTCGAAATATTTAATTCAGATCGCCATTAAAAAATATATCATTCCGATCGCAAACCTAACACTTTGCCTCGACGTATAGAATTTGAAAAGCCTCATTAAAAAATCGTCTATCGTAAAAGAATTTTTTTTTTTCATAAAGACCCACTACGAAGATTAACGACGAAAAAATTATAATTTCGCCAAACTCTTGAAATGGAAATTTTCTATTCGTAAAAATTTTTCGCCTCTGTTTTTTTGAATATAAATTACATTAAAGTGTAAGTAGAACTTGGTGGGAAAAAGTCAACTCTTTATTTTAATTTATAGGCGACATGCTCGTTCCCAACTCCAACTTTTTTTTTTACTTTCTCGAACGCGATAAAGAAATTATACAAAGGATATTCCGTGCACCTTTTAGCGCTGTATATGATTCCGCATGTCACGAAATATTGCTATTCGTCGGTGCCGCGAATAATTTAAAAGGGTACTTTCGAGTACAAGAAAAACGCATTTAAAGTAAACTCGAGCCGTGTTTGCAGTATTCATAAGCTTGCAAAATACCCTACATATAAATTGTTTTGCTAAAATACGTATCGGTAAATATTTCAAATCAATACGAACGAACATTTGTTTGATGTCGAGACCGTTGTGATTTTTTTTTAGTTTCCATTATTTACCTACGAATTCGTACACATAATATTTTATACGCGAACGAATGACCTTTAACAATATACTTATGTAAATTATTTGCAATCTATTTTACGACAAATGTGTACCTAAGTATCGCATATTTATCAAGGCTATACGATGGAAATCGTGAAAAAAATCAATATGTAAATTTTCATAGCATCTATAAGGTATCAAATCAATTAAAAAAATTGTGCTCGTTGAATATGTATATTTTATCAAATTCTTGGCACGCGATAAACACCATAAACTGTTCAATTTCAACGTTTTTAAAGATCTCATTTGGTTAGTTTGTACATATGTAAATACGGTAATAAATTCGGTATAGTACTTACTCGTATATTGGTAATGAATGAATATGTTGAACGAGTTGGATTAAATGGAGGGAAAGAGGAAAGAGAGGAATAAGACGTAAATGGATCAAATAGATACTTTAAAACTTTTCGAAAAAGTTGATAAAATTATTCATCTACGAGTTAACTGAAAGATGGAAAAATTGATATAAAAAATTATTACCACCCAAATTATTTTGAGAAATTACCGTGGGATTTGTTTTCATTGAAGAGGGAGGCGGGGAGCTAAAGACAAACAGATGTTTATTTTCAACTATCGGTGCACACATCTAGATATTACAAAAATAATTGAATAAAATGAACATCGGTCCTCGACGGTTTATCTTTCGAGTGTTTATTTGTAGAAGTACGAGTAATCGAGTATGCAATATGCACATATAAGTACATCGTGTCAGATATGACTAAGTTGACGATGTGACGTATCTACACGAATCGTCAAGTTCCCTTTTGAAAGTTCATTCCAAAATGACAAACGACGATAACATAAGCTGCAGGTAAATAATTACGTCGTACAATTCATAATTCTGCATTTTTGAGCAATTTAAGTTTTTTTTTCAAAATTTAATTTTTTTTCCGTTAATTTTCATAATTTTTCACTGCTCTAACCAAAGCATACAGGGTGTCTGGTGAGTGATCGGTTAAATTAAAAATTTGTAGGTATTATAACGGGGGGGGGGAGGAGGAGAGGGGTACCACTGAAAAAAATATAAGAGATAAACAATTTGCCTATTTTGAAAATTGAAGAGGCAAACGAGCTTCCAGAAAAAATTGAATTGAAATGAATTTTCAATCATAGGAGTGGTTAGTAAATCAAAAACTGAACAAATTCCTCTCTCATAATTTTTTTGCTAATTTCAAAATTGAAAGGGCTATAAACATAAGTTAAAAGAAAAAAATTCTAAAACAAATTTTAATAAAGATAATGAATAATACACTGAAAACTGAATAAATTTTGTCATGATGACTTTTTGCACATCATCAAAAATGAAGGAGCAAAGTAGCATTAAAAGTAAAAAAATTGTGTAAGAGTCGGTGTTTTTTAAATTATTTCAGGTCTAAAGAGTCAGGTTGATCCAAACAATTTTTGCCTTACAAAATGTCTAAAAATCAGCGTGATTTCTGAATTTTTTTCACGTCGTAAAAAAATCGTAAAATTTGCCAAAAAATCATGAATAAACTACCGAAAATTTTGTAAAAATTGTAAAAAATTTCATGTGAAATCGTCGAAAATTCTGTTCCGTAATTATTTTTGAAAATAGTCATAAAAATTGGTAAAAAAAAATCGTAAAAATGACAAAAAACCATGAAAATAATCGGTATTTGAAATTATCATAAAATCATGACAATCGTTGAAAATTTTGCAATAATTCTTGAAAACTGTCTTAAAAATTGGCAAATAAAATCGTAAGAATGGTCAAAAAATTATGAAAAGTGTCGAAAATCTTGTAAAAATTGTTGAAAGTTTCATGAAAATTATTTGAAGTGTGAAAAATATCAAAAAAAAATCATGGAAATCGTCGAACACTTCGTAATAATTCGAAGTTGCCATAAAAATAGGTAAAAATATCGTAGAAATGTCAAAAAAATCATAAAAACCATCGAATTCTTGTAAAAATTGTTAAAATTTTCATAAAAATCATAAAAATTAGTAAATATAGTCTTAGAAATGGCCAAAAAATCATGAAAACTGACGAAAATCTTGTGAAAGTAGTTGAAAGTTTCATAAAAATCACCTTAAATATGAAAAATATGAAAAAAAATCTTGAAAATCGTAAAAAATTTCGTAATAATTCTTCAAATTGTCACAAAAATTGGCAAATAAAATCGTAGAAGTGGCCAAAAAATCATGAAAAATCTTGTGAAAATTGTTGAAATTTACATAAAAATCATTTGAATTTTGAAAAATATGAAAAAGAAATCGTGGAAATCGTCAAACATTTCGTAATAATTCAAATTTTCCATAAAAATTGGTAAAAAAAAATCATAAAAATGGCCAAACCATCATAAACGGTGAAAAATATTGTAAAAATTTATAAAATTTTCATAAAAATCATTTGAAATGTGAAAAATTGTGATTAAAAAATCATGGAAATTGTTAGAAATTCTTGAAAATGGTCATAAAAATGTACACAAAAAAATGGTAGAAATGGCCAAAAATTATAAACCGTCGAAAATCGAGTGAAGATTGTAAAAATTTTCATAAAAATCATTTTAAATTTGAGAAATACATATGATCATAAAATCATGAAAATAGCGCAAAATTTTGTGATAATTCTTGAAAATTGCCATAAAAATTGGTAAAAAATATCATTCGATCCGAATGGTCTGTACTCTGTAGCGGTCACACAACATTGAAAACAGCATAAAATGGCCCTTGTAAAATGTAGTTTTTTTTTAGGGGGAATGAAGGCTGGAAAGTTGGAACCCGAAAAGGCTGTTCTAGGGCACACACGAAATCTATGTGCCGAAGGCCACTTCTTAAATCAATTTGGATGGGTTGAGGGACATCAACGCATCACTCAATTATTTTTAAGAAAAAAAAAATGAAAAACGAAGTTTTCTCTCCCTTCTGATTGCTGTAGGACATTGATTTTTGGGTATGTAAGACTTGACAACATTTTTCAACGACTTTTAGAAATATTTTCACACTTTTCGCAAGATTTTTAACAATTTTAATGATTTGATTTTTTGACCGGTTTTATGACATTTTTACCTATTTTCGTGAAAATTTTCTCAACTTCAACACCATTTTCATGATTTTCATGATTTTTTAAGGGTATTTTTATCATGTTTTTAATTAGTTTTATACAAATCTTGGCAATTTTTACAATTTTCATCGTTAATTCGTGATTTTTTGAACATTCTGCGATATTTTTACCGATTTATATGACAATTTCAATAATTTTTACACGATTTTCAACAATTTTCGTGATGTTTTCATAATTTTTTAAATATTCTTCATAATTTAACAGAACGGTGGTGGAAATTAATCCAGATTTGGATTCCAGAGGTTGAAAAACATATACCTGCTTTATAAATGAATGGAAAATTTTCAAAATTTTGAGTTGAATTTCCCCACCTGTTGAGCTGCTTTTGATTTTTTTTAGTAAAATGTCGTCAGAAATATGCTAATGAGGTCAAAAAAATGAAAAATATCTATGTTGATACTTCACTCGATAATATCTAAAAATGTTGATAAAAAGTATCAATATCAGAATTATTTCAATGGAAAAATAATAAAATCGTTGAAAAGTCTCAAATTTCAAGTGAAATTGGGAAAGGATCAACATGAATCATGGTATGAAATGTTAAAATATTGGTTTTAGGTATAGAGATAACTTTTTTGTGCTTAATCCAGCTGCCCTTCAATTTTCAAAAAAAAAAAAAAAAAACAATAAACAAAAACAATTTGCTTTAGAAAATACCTCAATTTGTGAATGTTTCAAATGTTGTAAAATTATTGGCGAAATTGTTTTAAGATGTTGTAAATAGCTAAGTATCTACCCATCAAGTATAATTAAAGTATCATAAAAATGGGTTTAAATACGAAATGAATCGTCAAGTCATAACATTTAAGTATTCTACTCGTACATTGAGAATACCTATGGTAATGCGTTGCACCAAGGTAAGTATATTTCTTTGAAAAAGTCATTAAAAAGTTAGCTTGAAATTAATAAAAATTTATTGAAATTGTGTAGCTAAAAGAAGTCGCCTATTACATTTTAAACTAATTTTTCAACATTTTTTCAAACATATTTTCGATCATTCAATTTTTCCACTTTCACAATTTTGATATAATTTTTACAATTTTTGACTTTCAAAGAAATTTATATAAATTTTACGAAACTTGAAAACAATTTTTCACGAAATTTCAAACATCAGAAAAAAATCTCCCAAAGGCATTTTTAGTTTTTCCAAAAATAATCTACTTCTTTTACGCGATATTATTCGACTCTACTGTAAAATTCCCTCTCATCGAAAATTATTCAACGTCATTAAGAACCCAGTGATTAATCAGAAACCAGGGTACGTGCAGCTTCAACCCCAGCAGAATCAATTCATTTATAATACACCTACTCGACTACTTGGGGGAATTTCGTCGAAATTCAAATGGTCAATATACGTATCCTCATTTATAAACTTCAATTACAAACCTGCCTAAGCTCATTATTTTTCCAACCCTAGAAAATTTCGTATTTTCGACAACGTCAAGACTGCGTTGATAAAAACGACGATTCATTTTAGGCGATTTTCAAACCGAGAACGTAAATACAAACGCAACGTTTAATATGCTCCAATTTCTCTCATTTTTTGCTCTTTTTTCTTCGTCTGTACAATTTCGCTTTTCGAGAACCCCAAACGACCCAAATTGAAATATCTCGAGTCGAGCTTCGAATGAAAGTATAATTTTGTTTCGAAAAAAAAAGAGAAAAAAACTGTATCAACACGAAGTAAAATGTGGCAACGAAATGTTTATACTCGGAATACGCAATTCTCGAGGCCGCAACCGGCAAAATTACGGAGCGGTGTTACGTGTATTTATACGGTCAAAAACTCGTTCTGGATTTGTGCTATTTTCATGCACCACACCGCTGAAAACCTACTAAATCTAACGTCTAACATCCTGTTTTAGCACATAGAACCAAAGGTGATACGTGTCCGAAGAATGGCATCAATCGGAGGATACCGTTTGATTTACATTACCATCGCAATCATCCAGCTCGTGGATGCATCTCATATGGAGATATTGGTCGATAACCATCGGAGACACAATTTGTACGAATTTTCAATTAATTTTCGCCCGATGTGTTAATTTTGGAAATTTTACCACATATTTGCTCTAAATTTGTAGTTCGGTTTGTTTACCAATGGATTTGGGCACTACAATGACACAAATAATGTTTGCTAGCTTCCAGCGTACACCGTCCTCGCGCCAGTTCCAAGTTTAAGGTCATGACCTCCAAAAAGCCATCAGCTTACGAGCACGCGATACTGCGGTTGCCATTAGGAGAGAAAAAAAAAGTAAAAAAAACGTTTCCACGTATGAATTCGGCGGATTTGTTATCATATATCGAATCCATCGTTTTATCGTACTCGTACCCGCGTATATCGTGTACGATTTCTATAATAATAAAGGATGCGTAACTGTGTCATACATATATCGCGTGTATATGACGCTGATGGGCCCTGATACAAAGGTATAGGTAAAAACGTATATGTACTTGGCACCTATACACTAATTTACCGAGTATCGTGTATAGTTTTACACACGTGCTTATGCAAAGTAGCGCAAGCCATTGTATGTGGACAAATACGTAAAAGCGGAAGGCCGGAAGATGACGTCTTGATTGTACCAAACCGAGCAAATCGCTTGTCGCCTGTTAGCTTGGCTATAGCGAAAAATTACCGAGTATTTATGTGAAAATACTTATCAACTAATTGTGAGATTTCATCGAATCAAAATTAAAACAGAGAGAAGTGCTACTGGATTGCCAAAGCTTTTACACAATTTCACACTTGTTTATCGATTTTAAGATGAAGACGTTTACGAGAAAAGATTAAATATGCTAATTGCACTCAGCAGCTTGGCGAAGAAATGTGGTCTGAGGGGGAAGAGAGGTGTTAGCTCTAACGCAGCTAATTCTTCGAAAATTTATGACTGGAAATTTCAAGATAAATTTGAGTAAACATTGGAATCCGAATTTTTTCATTATTGAAATTTCTTCAGATAAATATTCCAACATATTTTCCTCGAATTTTATAAAATTGAAAAAATTTACAATTTTTTCGGATTAGGTAGGTATACAGGGTGTTCCGGGAGTCGTCTGTTATCTAAAAAAAAAACTTCGGGTGATGATGTTCCCTACTTCGATTATTCAAGGAGCAAATTTCTTCTCGAGAAAATCGAATCAAACCCAATTTTTAATCGTGCGAATCGGTAGTACTTTAAGAATAAAGGAAATTTTTGCCTAGCTTCAAAATTGAAGGGGCTGTAACACTCATTGAAGTTGAAATATTTGCAATTTTTACAAATTTTTCCGCTTTTAATGTTATTTAGCCTTATTGATTTAACAAAACAAAAATTGGTCATTTTTCAAAGTAGGTACTATTCATTTTCGCGATTACATTTTTTAAAAGAATATTTTTATTTAAATTATTTGTATCGCCCCTTCAAGTTTGAAGCTAGGCTAAAAATCACGATATGAAAATTTTTCAATTTTCAAAGAACTGCCCAATTCCACGATTGAAAATTGATTTTGATTTAATTTTTTTCGACAAGAAATTCATCCCTTAAATAATCGAGATAGGCAACATGTTCATCTGAAGTTTTCTTTAAGTCGTAACATGTATAGACGACTCCCAGTCAACTGAAGTCTCAATTTTTTGCGACTTCAGAAACTCCCTTCCATTTGTTGAACCACTAATTGCAATTCGTAACTCCATTTATAAAAAAATTATAGGTTCAAAAGTTTTGATTGGGAGGGTGGGAGGGAGGGCGAGGGGATATCATAAAAATTAGAACTTTTCAAAATTTTCAAATAATTTGAATCACGGCAGCTTTGATAACTGTTTTTTCCCAAATCGACGATGAAGAAATGTATTTTCCACTCACTGATATTGTGTAATCAAAAACAGAAGAAATTTTTCCAATTTTTATAGGATGAGTGATTTTGTCGAATTCTAAGTTCATTGACCTATCTAACAATTTAATAGAACACCAAACTGTTACAGGTGTCTAAATTTACACCCCTAAAAATTATGTGTGGACTAATTTCAAATCGATATCCAATATCCATCATAAATTGCAATTTCAGCGAAATCAAGAAAATTTAACTTTTTTCAACTCATTTTATGCAAAATTTTCTCAAGTCAAAAATACTCAATCTGTGAAAATGAGCAAGAAAATCCAAGTATCTCGATTTTGCTGAAATTGCAATACATGATGGATATCGACTTGAAACTAGTCCAAGCATGATTTTTAGGACCCTTGATCATCTCAGAGGACGTTTTGGGTTCCCAAAATGGCGTCATTCAAAAATTAGAAAAAAGGGGAAAATGAACGAATTTGGTTTAGATGCAGGTTGATGATGTATTTGGACGTCATTGATAAAATTTTGCAAGAAAAAAGTTTTTGGCTAGAAATTACCCATTTAAGAGGGGAAAATGGGCGAAAAAATTGGGTTTTTGCATTCTTTGAAGGAGATTGTACATCAAGAGTCTAGACTGAGTACACAATATACATTTTTTTTCAAAGCTTAAAATGTCGGTTTGACCTAGAAAAGTGTTCGAAATTTGTGTCCAAGAAATTCTATAAATTACCCTTGGTGCTGTCCTACTATCCTTCCTATAAGTTTTGAAAAAATTTTGTTGAAAACTACCAAAAATAGAAATTTTAATGAAAATCTACGTTTAACCCCGCCAGAACGGGCCAGGTCAGAGATATCCAGCTAAAAATTCTGTCCTGAGATTTTTAGACCATAAGGACCAATTTCCACTGGATAATTTCAAATTCGTGCTGAGGGCTCAATCAATAAACCCGGCTATGCTCTTTTTGATAGGTAGCAAAATTATAAAGTTTACCCCTTTTGCGCCCAGGAGAGATCTGAAAGTTGAAATTTGAAAATTTTTATTGCATTACATAGACTGAAGTCAAGTTCATTTTCACTGGTGAAAATTAAATTTTCACACAGTTAATAGGATCGAATTAAAATTGAGTATTTACTTTCATCTTCCTGTGAGATTTGTTACAAATTGAAAAAAAATTACAATTAACCATTCATTCTGGAAAAAGAAAGAGATACCTATTGTGAAAAAATTTCAATTTCTTCCTCTTCTATTTTTTTATAATTGAAATTTTAAAAAAAAGAGTTGAAATTTTGAATTTGTAATTCAGGTCCTGAAAAAATCCAAAATTGAAAATTTTTACACTTTTATACCTAAAATAAAAAACAAAATGAGATTATAAGAGAATTTTTTATTCAAACTGAAAATTCGCATAGAAAATCAGTTTTCAATGAATCAACCAATGTTTTTTTGAAAAATGACGATTCCTGTGTCGAAAAATAAGTAAGGGCAACACATTTCATCCTAGTACAACCCAACAGTTCCTTACAAGCAATGGAAGAAAATTTTTCACCCTCATCCTGATTTCAACACAAGAGTTACAAATGAAAAATTCGAGAGAATGATTGCAAAGGTGTAAGATTTTTTTTATAAACTGGTAAAAAATGATGCAAAAGAGTTTAAAAAATGGCGATCATAACTTTTCAAAAGTCCCCAGCATAATTTGAATTTAAAAAAAATTTTCAAGTTGGAAAAAGTCAGACAAAATATCTAAAAGTCATTGTAACAGATTTTCGCAAGTGAATTTCGTAATGGTTTTTTTTTTAATTTTTCGAGATCCAATTCCAAGTACAAAAAGTCAGTAGAAATCTGAAAATTTTTCCAAATTCAAAAAAGTCAGACAAAATGTCTAAAAGTTAGCCTCAGGTAAAGAGCTGTCTGACAAAATGTATTTATCAAGTCATAAAGTTGAAATTTTCCAAGTCAAAAAATTAATTTGAGTTTGTCAAAATTTTCCAAGTCCAAAAAAGTCTGACAAAATGTCTAAAAGCTATCAAGGAATTTCATGACGGAATTTATGGACACGAAAAATGAGCAAAAAAATTGACAAAATTTTCAAATTGATCCCCAGTCATAAAACATATCTATGTCAAAACTAATTTTTTGACATCCAATCAGGTAACCGAACCAAAAATCTTGGAGAAGGTGACTAAAAATGAAAAATATGCAAACTGAAATTTACCTGCCCGATTTTATTCATTTTTATCCCTAATTATACAGTTATAATTGAACGAAAAATCAACAGATCAGCTGTACTACTTTTAGTTACATACCTAAATATCTCATATTTCAACAAAAATTCATCAAGTTACGAGTATTTCGAATCGTGAGATCAATCTTTTTAATTTTTAAAAGTCTGTGACTTGGAATAAGTATACCTACCTAACAGTGTATGACAATGAATTTTGAAAAAATTATTTTCCAAGATTTTTGCTTTTTTGCTGAAATTTCCTCAAAATCGAAGAATGGTAAATTCAAGTGATTTGTACTTTTGCGTATTACAGGTGGAAAAAGTTGTGTAGATTTTCTATCCAATTTTTCAAAAAATTTTCGATTACATCGGAAATTTTCTGATTTTTTTAACGATAATTTGAATAGTGAGACATACAATCCCTTCCCCTTAGTTTCATCCCTGCCCTCGTCTTATTAAACCCGATCTTATCAAATATCCTTATTTATTATTTTATCTACCGAACCACAACGATTCTATCTCCGATGAGCTCATAAAACACAGTATAATTTTAATAATCATTAAATGTATGATGCAAACATGTTTTTATGAATCATCTTCGCGCGAGGATGATATATCATTCGTTCACAAAAACAACACATTATCACACCCCAATAGGTACCGAAAAAAAATTAATATTTTCCAGGAAAATAAAAAATCATGCAATACACTCTGAAAATCAGTAATTTCAAAGTTACTAATTTGCAAACGTATTCGGCTTATTCTATCTTTAGTTTTCGAACTCTCTCCTTCTTTACCACCCTCTTCCTCTTCTCAAGAAAAATTATATAATTTTTTATAAAACAAAAAAAACCAACACCAATGCAACGCCAAAACTTTTCAAACTAATCGTTAAAGTCAAAAATCACCAAAGTTGATATTGAGGACGCCTTCATAAAACTACGTACAGATAATGATGCAGTGGACTCATTACAGTCGCTTATAGAATATAGATGCACGTTCAAAGACGTAAATTCTCTCTCCACTATCTCTTTCCAACGGCTCGCCTATTTTCGGAGTCAATAACACCGTGGATTTAAAACGAGCGTTATTCGACTCCGAAAAAAGCTCGATATCCTAATTTTATTTAAATTTCCAATAATCAACTCCACGTTTATCCAACCCTTTGAAAATTACACTTTCGAAACCCACACATGTATCAAATTATTCACTCTATAAAGGGCTTCGATACTTCGACGATAGAAAAAAACTTCGAAGGGGTAATTGCAACGTACGAATACATAATGTACAAAGATCTGAACGGAAATAGTATAATCTCGAATAGATAATTAGGTACATAGACGTACAAATATGTTACGGGGGCGACTGCAGCACGAAGAGAATCTCTCGGTTCTTTGAAATTACCCATGAGCTAGTGGGCGATAATACGAATAAATGGGCAATTTCGTAATATTCCATCGATTGTATTCGTATCGCCTTTCTTATCAACCACATTCACCAACCACTTCTCCCTCTTTTCTTCTGCATAGTAATTTTTCATCAATCGAAAAACACACAATGAAAATATTTCGAAATTATGTTATCGTATAAAACACACTATTGTGAATACGCAACTACGTACGTCATACGTCACAATGTCTAGTCGTCTACTTCCATGTCAATCAATTAATTTTTCATACATTGCCATTGTAACACTTCATTCATCGCACATTTAGGAATCACTGGAAAAACCTCGAAATTTGCTGCAAAATTCGACCGTCAAAATCAATAATACTCGAAGAGTTAATCAGGAAGACGCATCAATCCGGAATAAAAACCTGAGTGTCGACAGACATCACGACCAATATTGTACGAATACTAATCGACCATATTTACGTGATAACTTTCAAGGTGAATGGATGATTAACCAAGTGAATCGAACCCCAACCGCCCCCACTCCTCGATCATTTAAATATCGAAAACTATTACAAGAAAGCGTTAATCGTTAACTCTTCCTATGAAATTTTCTCCATTATATTCGCAGTCAGGTATTTCATCAATCTTGGAGAGTAACTATATGTGTATTATAAGGTAAATATACATACAAAACAACTCTTACTATTTGTGTTATTTCATTTATAAGCCTTAATCGAGCAAATGGAAGTGGAGTTGTGAAATGGTATTCTTCTCTCGTATTTGCTTCTTCTTCGTATTATGTTTAATAATAAATAAGTAAGAAAAAAAACACATACGTACAAATCTGCTGCGACCTTGCGACTCACTCGGACTTTTTCTTTCTGCGAGTTAATTATTGCCAGTAATTAAGGCTTAAGCCATTAACAATTTACATGTCGAGAATGAGAGATAATCAAGAGATTTGTTGATGGATTGAATAATCGTTCTTTTATTACGTTTGCGTATGTTACCAGCACTCGGATTGCAGAATACATTTTCCTTCTCTGTCTTTTATTCAATGAATTCGCGAGACAAGATACAGCACGACCCGACGCCATCGCGACGTTTTGCATCGACAATGT
The DNA here is from genome assembly GCA_900064475.1 of Pseudococcus longispinus. Taxonomy (NCBI): domain Eukaryota; kingdom Metazoa; phylum Arthropoda; class Insecta; order Hemiptera; family Pseudococcidae; genus Pseudococcus; species Pseudococcus longispinus. The sequence goes on from FIZU01029533.1 coordinate 13,437, forward strand.
AAAAACGTGTTTAATTCGCGTTTTAACCTCGAAGGTGTTTTTTTTTCTTCAAACACCACGATCGACGATCATGTGTTTCCAGTGCATGAAACGCAATGGATTTTTTATTTTGTTCTTTTTTCTTGTGCAGTAAAAATTGACCAATATCATTGTAAACGTCAAGAAATGCGTAAAAAACGAGCCATCATTCGACTTATCTCTACACATCGGGATCTCCTGTCTTGGGTGAATAATGGTACTGTATGTCATTCGGGTTTAGCCGATTTGCGAGCTGGGTCGAGCGAATCGCTGCGTCAGCGTTCTTCGTAGAATATAATTTCGAACCGAACGAGCTTGGCCTCGATTTTGGGTGGATCGTTGGTCGTATATACGTTCGTAGAAATGCATCGAAACTTCGAAAGTAGGACATCGATTGGAGAAAAAATTCCTTCGAGAGTTGAAATTTTTTCAACTTTCAAATCGTGGAAAGGCTCTTGGGGTTTGAGTTAGAAGGTAATAACTAATAAGTTATTGTCTAGTTCAAAACACTTCATTAACTTATTTATGACTAGGTAGTAAAAATATTGTAAAGATGGTCATTCTTAAAAATTGTTGAAAATCTCGTGAAAAAGAATAAAATCGTCATAAAAATCAAAGAAAATATTAAGTAGGTAAGTAAAAAAAGTTGTTCAAAAATCACGAATTATAGATAATTCAGTTAAGGTACCGATTCGCACCAAATAAATTGCGTTTCATTAAATTGCAGGGGATATTTTCAATTGCGTTTATTTTCAAATATTTAATAAAAATGGCAAGTGCAATGGGTTATTGGTATGTAGTATGACTACATGAAGTAAAAAAATCGAATGTTATCACCAGTT
>FIZU01029539.1:0-11238 GCA_900064475.1 Pseudococcus longispinus
ACCGAAACTGAAATGTAAAAACTGAAAACCGAAAACTGAAAACCGAAACTGAAATATTTCAGTTTTTCCAACACTGCCATTTTGTGCAAAAATTCACTTATTTTAATAAAATAATGAGCATTTTCAAAGATTACCCATGATTTTTTTTTCGTGAAGACCCCCCCCCTCCCCCCCGATGAACAAACGAATGGCGAGAAAATATTTTTTGAAAAGTTATATGTGCTCATTGAAACATTTCTAATATTAGCATAGGATATGCTTTTACGATGACCTATTAATTAGTGAAAAACGACACAAAAAAAAGTGATTTTTAGAATTTGGATATTTTGTCCGACTTTGAACTTGGGAAAATTTATAAGGCCGGCAGATAACTTTGAACTTCAAAAAATATTATGCATAAAATATTAAATTTTTAAAAAGCCACATAAGTTTTCAAAAGCCTAACAAAATTTCTAAAAGTTGACTTGGAAAATTTTAAATACGAGTATCATTTCAAAAAAAAGTTTTAAAAAATTTGTAACTTGTAAGACTTATGAATTATTGTATTTTTGTGTTTGAATTTCCTTGACATTTTAAAAGGTCATCATCTCTTCATTTTTTTTTATTTGTGAACATGAATATATTTTTAGATGGAAAGAAGGGTCAATCCAAGGTTTTAATCTAGAATAACCCCTCTCCCCCCCACCAATTTTGCAAAAAAGTTCCTTCGTTGACTTCTTGTTGATACGAGTATATCAGAGAAACGAAAAATTATCCATTTTATAATGAACATATTTTAATTTTTTGCTGTTTTTTCATCATTTTGATAAAATCCCGAAATAAAATCAGAAATTTCAACAAAATTCCTTTATAAAAAACAAAAATTGTGAGTTCAGCTTATTACTTGTGATTAAACAGTGAGGGAAGAGGGAGGAATTATGATAAAAAAATATATAAAGGAAAGAAAAATTAACGAAAATAAATCACCCAATTACCTCTACCCCCTGGACCCCCTCCCCCGTTGATTCTGTTTGTCATATTACGTATGAAAGCATTAAACATAGGATATGCTTTTACTAGTTCCAAGAGGAAAAAATTAAAAGTCAAGAGTCTGAAATTTTCCAAGTTCGAAAAGTCAGGTTAATCCAGTCTTATACAATGTATCCTTATTCGTCTCACATAAAATTCATACATTTTTTTCTAAATCAGGTAAAAATGCCTAGTATTTCTAACAAACTGATATAAAAGTCAACGTTTTTTGAATTTTTCAAAGTCCAAGTAGTCGTTAAATTCTCTGAAATTTTTCCTACTTCAAAAAGTCAGATTGATGAAATAGAATTTTTGACAGACATAAAGCGTGATCTCTGAATTTGTTTCCAAGTTCAAAAAATCGTTTGAAGTCTCAAAAATTTAATAAACTCAGAAAAAAATTCAGATTGATCCAATACAATTTCTGTCTGACAAATTGTCAAAAAGTCTGCGTGATTTCTGTTTTTTTTTCCAAAGTCCAACTAGCTGTTTGAAATTTCAAAAAAAAATTCCAATGAGTGAAAAAATGTCTGAAAGTCAATCTCAAAAAAAAATTAAGAATCTTTGACATTTTCCAAGTCTGAAAGTCGGGTCAAGTCAGATTCATCCAATATAATTTCTGTCCAACAAATGTCTAAAAATTAGCGTGGTTTCTGAATTTTTTCCCAAATCCAAGGAATCGTTTGAATTCTCAAAAAAAATTTCCACGTCCAAAAGGAAATTTGTTTTTGAGATTGACTTTTGGACATTTTTTCACACATTATACTTACTTGACTTTTTGGGCTTGGAAAAAATTTAAAAATCAGGCTGGCTTGGACATTTTGCCTGACATAACTTTTCACATAACTTTTTTGGATTTGGAAAATTTCAGTAGTCTTTTTAGAATGTCTGACAAAATGTTTAAAAGTCAGCTTGATTTCTGAATTTTTTCAAATCTAAAAAGTAGGTAGTTAAAAATCTGAAAATTTTTTGGAAGTCTGAAAAAGTCTGACAAAATGTTTAAAAGTCATCGTTGAAGAATTTCGTTGCCCAATTTACCTGCAAAAAGAAGTTATGATAAAACAGGAATCCCTTTAAAGTGAAACGTTTTTAAATCATGAATTAATTTTTTTAATTCACGAAACAGTTTTAATTTAAGACTTTCGATAGCTTTTGGTTGAACTTGTAGAGAATTTTGAACTGTCGAATTGGGGTTAGGGGGGGGGTGATGAAAATTTTCAAATCCATCCATTGGGGGGGGGGGGGGGGGTGATGAAAATTTTAAAATACTTGCATTGGTTTTTTTAAGACTTTTATCTTTTCAACGTTTCCGATAGGTAGGTACTAAGACTTCCAGCTTCAAACTATGATTGGATGACTTTTTATTGAAAAGTCATATTTTGAGACCTTTTTCTCAAATTTTGAAAAGACCGCCAGCTCAAAAATATACCTCAATAAAAATGTAGTAAAATGTTGAAACGTGATTTTTGAAAGAAAATAAAAATCATGGAAATATTGTAGAATATCTCAATACCTGACATTTCAATAAATAAGTCAATAAATCATCAAAATTGACCAACCTTTTCATAAAAATTTATTAACATTAAAAAAAATCAGTCAGAAAAGTCAGTTAAGCAATCATTATCGAAATGTCAGATTTCTTTAAATATTATAAAATCATTCCAAGGACGTGAATTCGGATCGACCCTCTCGGCCAAAACAATTTTCCTGTCAAACCGTAATCGAATTCTCGACAAACGAAATAAAATACCACAAAACTTCAACTAATTACCACACAATTAAGTAAAAATTTCAAAAAAACGCGGAACCAACCCTAGACTATTCCAAATATTCGAAAAAATCTACCATTACTCCATGTACGTCAAATCAAGAAAAAAACCCAAGGCAATCGCGTCTTCGAAGTTCAAATCCTTTACGTTTAAGTTGGAAAAAAAAGAAAAAAAAACGCTGACATGGACATAGTCCGACCTTACGGAAGACCACAAGTACCTAACGTATAAGCTCCAGGTAGCAGGTTCAAAGCGACGTTTGTGTAATCGCGTATGGTGTTAAATCTGCTCGACTCCTCCTCAGGTATCCTCAAACCTGTACGCTTTAGATTCTGCCGAGTAAACCGTCAGTCAAGTGAAACCGCGTCAGTGTTGTGTTCGTGTCCGAGCTGGTTACAATCGGTCTTTCCATTCGACTCTCTATTATACAGTGCGTCTGCGCACATTGCGCTCATAGTTATCGTTCGGTTGCGTGAAAGTGCAATATAATAATTTCTTCGGTATAAATACTATTCGTATTATTATTTTTTTTCTTATTATTGAAAATATTCAAATTATTACATATTTCAACAGTGTTACGAGAGAATTTCCGCTTTTAATTACATCTAGAAATATATTTCTTTCTTTTTTTTTTTTTAATGATACGTATACTAGGTTCATCCTATCGGAACCTAATTTCCTTAAGCGGTTTTATGTGTTTATAGTTCGAGAATTTCCGCATATTTATTGTGATCGCGAGCTTACGATATTTTTAAATACAACGACGACTGGTGCACCAACGAATTGCAAGTTAATGAGGAATTTTTTTTCCTTCGTGGATCATTTCGGGATAAAAATTGAGGAACATAGCTCAAGATGTTTCAGTCGCAGCCTTGTTCTACTCGATGAAATTTCATCAAAATAAAATGAAAAAGTTCGCCGGTGATTATAATTCTCAGCATCTTCGTTAATTCTCTCTAATACGTTATTGCAATCACGTAAAAATTCCATTCACATAAATATTGTGACGTAAACGATGAAAAAAAATTCTTCGAAAAGATTTCGGCTGTGTAGAATTATTGTAGATACAACGACGAAATAATAAACATCGAGTTAAGCGGCAACGAATTGTTCGTTGGGAATAAAATAAGACAGTAATCGAGAGTGATAACGTTATCAGGTTCCAAAACATCATATCATTAGACAAACTATAGTAAAACGTAATAATATAAGTGAACTTCGAATATCAAAACTCGTAATAATTCTACATGATTCACCCTGGTAATTTCACTCGTTAATTAGATTAGACTTTTAGATTAATAGGAAGAGATTCCCGATTCGACTATCCGAAGTTACAGGTGTTGGGATTTTTTGTGGTGAAACTAGGTATATTGCTCGAGGTTACGAATACCTATGAAAAACTGTTTTTTTTTGACAACGTAGCGAAGATGTCTTTTTTCTATGCTGGGCATGCGTTTGTACATAGACGAGGTTTCCTTCGTAGAGAAGACTTTGTGAAGCCGCATACGTGAGGTAGAGTCACGAGCTGAATCATAATATATGACGCTGACATTTTCTTCTGGCCACAATAGTCGAGGAGTCCGAGTGCGTGTGTAATTCAGCTCGTATGATGGGTATTTTCATAAAGTAGCTTTGTCTTAAAACTGGTAAATAATGTCTTTGGGTTGAAAATACCGCAATCGTATCTCATTTTCGTCTGCGTCGATGGGTCAATGATTTTTTATTCGTGTGATGAGCATATCGTTTTGATAAGGAAGTGGATTTTTTCCAATGTTATCACATTTTTTTGAGTCATTTTACCTACGTAATCATTTCCTCGATATTTGAATATTTTAAACGGTGGAATTTTTCATGCCATCGAAATTAAATTCTATCAAGCGAGACGAAATTAGGTCAAAAAATCATTTCATTATTGTTTGATCCATATTTGAAATTTTTTTGGTCGATTAAATGCTTCGAATTGTATCATTTTTTAATTTAATTGTGTTTTGCCATTTTTTGGGATCCACTCTGAGAGACAATTTTTTCCAAAATTTCCAAAATTTGCACTTTGGACCCATTTTGGGTAATTTTCATGGCTGGGATGGTGAAATCATCATTTTTTCACCCCCTACTTCTCCTTATCAGTTTTCCCCTACTCCAAAAAAAATGATCACTCATGTTATGACCCATATTGCCAGATTTATTAATTCACGGATCCTGTAGAAGTCCACGCGACCCTCTTCACGTACCCCTTTCGCTGTCCCATGAAATTACACTATCTCTCGCTCCTGGAATGTAGAGAAAAAATGCCATACACTTTCAAAAAACGCAATCCAACGCACCAAAAGCACATCTCAGCTATAAACCGGTTACGTAGTACATCTGACCATCAATGATTTGCATTTTAGCTGCTCGAACTCGAATGCTGCAGTGAAACTCTCCACGTGTCGAGTGCTTTAAAGGTGCAGCATTAATACAATTATAAAAATCCATCATCTTCGTACTCGAATAAACATTTCTATTCGAAGTGCGCCGCTGTGTCTTCATCATGCTGGTAGCGTAAAATCTTCCAATTAGTTCTGGCCTGCGTTATGTTTAACCAATTCTTCGACATTCTTGTCCTCGAAATATTTTCGGTATTTTGTCAACCGACGAGATTACTCAACCAGGAACACTGTCGAAGATTTCATTACGTAAACAATCGGACAAAAGTCCCTTCTCGAAGACGCTCATCGGCGAGATTATAAAATCATCAGCGGGAGCAATGGTTGGAATGCAAGGTCGATTAAAAATCCATTATTAGTTGATTAATGATAATGAAATGGGCGAATTTGCTCATCCATTGTATAACCGCGAACAGCGCGTAAGCCCGAGTAAAATTCACGTTATTCTTCGTCGCAGCGTAATTCTTTTTCTATTGTCTGAGCAATAACGCAACTCCTTGGGAAGCTGAAAAACTTCTTGCGCCTTTTACTTCGTTGATGTTTCGCAAACTCGAGTTATAGATACCCAGAAGTTGAAATGCGTTTATTTCGGATCTGCCAAGAGTTGATGAGGTGTTGCCAAGTTGCCTTTTGGAGGTTTTTGGTGAGGAGATTTGCAGATGAAACTTGAAAGTTAAGTTTTTGCAGGAATCTTCATTCGTCACGTCATCAAGCAAAATCTTTCTCAGGGTGTCTAACTGGATTTTTTTTTGGAAATCCATGACTTCCATGACCATCAAAATTTCCTTTTGGTCTCACTTTTTAATCAAATTTCAATCATTTTCTTCATTTCACTTCAAAACTTTCCATCATTGGACACCAATCTCCAATTAAAAGGAAATATTCCAAGCTTTTCGTGTGAAATCTCCAAATGGGAAATTTTTGAACTTGGTGAAACTTTCAGAGCTGCATTCGAGTCATCACAACGACCTTGTTTTGTTCTTAATTTACGTCTAATAAACACATCAAGGGTATTTGTTTTAGTATTCTAATTTTCCTCCCTAAATTAAACAGGTAAACATTGTTGTTAGAAAATTAATAAGTTGGTAATTGGCATGTTTTTCTGTACGTTTCGTTCTTCTTCTTTTCCTGCTGCTGTATTTCTAAACCAGTTAATGTATTATAGCTCCTTAAGCCTAATGTCCAATTTTTTTTACATAATTTGCGACTGTTCTTCGATGGTTAGATTTTTACTCGCTCATTTCGATGAAAAAACGTTTAAAATTCTTTTAATTATACGTCACGAGTGTTATCAGTTGGTTCAGAATTGCGGGCTATATTTACGCGTAGTAATTATACGGTGAAGAATTTTGCTATTTTAGTGCTCAGAATGTGGTTTAGCTTGTTCGCAAGAAATTCCAAACATTGAGTAGTCTGGAAATTAAATTAGGAGAGAATCTCGTCGTAAAAATTTTTCAAAAGTGAGGAAAAGCTGGATGAAGAATTGAGGATTTTTGAAGGATTTTAATTTCGGAGAACTCTTCGGCTTCATCTGATGTGTTTTGAAATTTTTTAAGTGGTGGGAAGACTTTCTGGAAAATTTGTATTCGAGTATTTCATTTTTAAGATTATTTTACTCGTTTGTTTTAATGAAATATCACGACTATTTTCACGACTTTTTGGGGATATTTTATGACATCCTTCCTCCCCTTTGGTTTTTTCTTCGATATTTTAGCTCTCTAATTATAAAACCAAAGATGAGGGTTTCAGAAAATGAGATTTACAGAGATCAAACAGTGCATTCCCAAAGTTTTAATTCCAAATGAAAAAAGTTATAATGCCTTGTGAAATGTCTAAAAGTCCAATTTTGAAATAATCTAATTTTTTCCAAGTTCAAAATTCAACTGATCACTTAATAAAATTTTCAAAATCGAAAAAGTCAGAATTTCTGAATTTTTCCAAGTCCAAAAAGTCAGTGGAAATCTGAAAATTTTTCCCAAGTCTAAAAAAGTCTGACAAAATGAATTTGCAAGTTTGGTCATCACAAAAGCATATCTTAAAAATCTGAAAATTTAAAAAAAATCAGCATGATTTCTAAAATTTTTAAAAGTAAGTGAAAATTTGAAAATTTTACAAAGTCCAAAAAATTCTGACAAAAAGTCAGCATGATATCTGAAATTTTCAAAAAATCAACATGATCTCTGAAATTTTCCAACTTGAAAGAATCAACGGAAATTTGAAAAAAATTTTAAGTACAAAAAGGTCTGACAAAATGTCTTAAGGCCAGCGAAACGGAATTTCGTGTCGTTTTTCTCAGGTTTGGTCATCGCAAAAAGCATATCCTATGCTAAAAATAAGTAGGAGTATTTCATAGTTTGTTTTATTGAAATTTCACGAGTATTTCCACGACTTTTTGGGGCTATTTCAAGACCTCTTTCCTCCCCCTTGGTTTTAGCTTCGTTATTTTCTAGTTTTCTAATAATATTCTTGGGAAAACCAAGGATGAGGCTTTTGGAAAATGGTATTTCCAAAGGTCAAAAAGTACATCTCCCAAAGTTTTAATTTCAGAAATTCATTTTGGGCAATTTTACTGCAAAATTCACAATTTTTTCAAAAATTGAAAAAAAAATTGGCTATTTGAAATCATCTCTAAAATTCTAAAATAAAATTAACGACTTAGCAAGATCTGTTGTCAAATTCGTTATCAGCACTCGAATACAAAATCACCTAAACATTTCCCTCGATCTCTTCATCCCCTCTCCGGAAATTCGTAATACCCGTACAAAAATTTGGAAATATTTCAAAACAACACCAACGTCGAATTATCATCAGTCATTATTTACCTCAATCTCACCTCATCTATAATTTAATTCCTCCATTTTTCAAAAAATTGCGAACTCGTAAATCAGCAAAGATCCATCGATAATCGCGACATTACGAGTACGTATATTCGAATTCCACAACATGGAATTCTCTGTCGTATGAACATAGATTGCCAAAGATTGATAATGAAAAATTCCACGATATGATTAATCACCGAGCAATTGAGTCATAATGGTAGCAAATACATCTAAAATTCATACGCCTTTCGGGGATAGGTCAGGTTAATTTCGGGACGATAATTCGTACCTAGTAGTTAACCTTTCGTTTAGATTACAATACAAAGTGGTTCTTTAACTTGCAATTTGACATTCTAAAAATACAACAATTTAACAAATTTTTACGTCGGTAATTCGAAATTCCGAGCGTAATTCGAATTATTTCCTTAACTTGTTCCGCATTAGTGCACCTGTCGTCGAAAGAGTGTATTTAAAAATATTCGATTCGTTTTATACGTTTATACCTACACGTACGTTTTCGTTGACAGATTCGCCGAGAGAGAAATACATCGAAAAACAAAACGAGGAAAAGAATCCGATCTAATAAACATTTTCTAATTATACGTGATATGTGAATAAATACATGTGGTGAAATATCGGCGCTTGTACGATTCGACCGAGAGATACAGCATCTTTAAAAAGGAGAATTCGCGACACTTACGATGATTTAAGTAATCTTATTGTGATAATTTTGTACAACGAGGCGTATAATCGGTTGATCGTTCTGCGGCCATTCAAAATTATTATCGTTTTGTGGATTAGTTCTGCTCGTTGTATTTCCCATCCAAGTACGCCGTCAGCATATACAAAATGCAGAATAGTAAATTATTCGCCAAATTGACCAGGAGCTTCTTGAGGAAGTGGTGTAAGTATTTGCAACATATGTTATGTACTATATGATAAGTTAATAAATATGGGTCATCGATATTATAGGTACCAATGTGATTAATACATATGTGGGCGTTTTTATGGACGTCGTCGTGACATTTCCATGTCAATGGACCTAGACTAGAATAAGCACATGTGGATTTTTATTGCCACAATACGATGATTATTTTCTCTACCAAGTGTATACTTTCTCGTCTCATATTCGCGATATTATCTTTTTGCAAAATTATACCACGGTATAGATATTTTGATCCATGATGGAAATTTTCTCCTTTTTTTTACGTCGTCGACCTTCGCAGTCGTATAACGGCCACGTGAACCCAATTCGATAAAATTATTTATTCTTAAATAAATTATATGTGATTTGGTTGCGAATCGCGATGAAAATTCAACGTGATCTTGACACAACAAAACCATGGTGTAAATAATCGAATCGAATGATTTATACGAGAGTAACTCGTACCTGAGACTGAGACTGCGTCACGTCGTCGTATATTACGCGTTTTTCCAACTCGGACGCCAATTTTCGATAAATTTTCACTCCCGGTGAATAAATCAGCTCGTATTACAGCTCTTTGTAAGTTTCTTTCGAGTCGATAATTTACTCTGTTTTTTTACTCACTTATTAAAGTAGCGAAATAAAAAAAAAGGCGACTCGAAACTTGTTCGATTTATAATTATATATTTCTCGCAAGGTCACCGCACGATTGCGGTTGATTTTTAGTAGTGAAATGGTGAAAGAGAGGGGAATTTGTGAAACGTTTAAAGTAAATTTTTACAGGTTCGAATTGCTTTAAAATTTGTAGGTGCTTTGATCAGGTGAAAATTATTCGGTATGGAAATGTTTTAAACGTTTCTTTTCTTTTTATTAATTTTCGGAATTGAAAAGCAATGCAGGTGGAAAGAAAGCCGATAGAGGTGAATGCCCTATTCCAACATTTTTCAGAAGATAAAATATTGTTTTCAAAAAAATTATCTACAAACTCGTGTAAAGCTTGTGTAATCTTTAGAGGAAAAAGAGAAGGTTATGTTTCGACAATAAAATTTGTAATTTTCAAAAACATTCCACAAAGTATTTCTACTCGTATTTTAATTGTAAAAAATTTTAAGGAAATTTTTGCATTAGTCCAATTATAAAAAATTATAAAAAGCCAATAGAAGATTTAATAGGCAAAAGAATTATAAAATTTTACGTATGGTTTTCTGATTCATTCTTCATTTTTGAAGAATCAAAAAGCGTATTATCCAATTTTGTAATTTAGAATCACGATGAGAAAATTATCAATCTCGACTTCATTCATTCCACAAAATTGCCTACCTGCTGGGTCCACTTTGTCACTAAGTTCGTTTCCAGAAAATTGCAAAAATTTAAGTGTAGGTCAAAAATGTCGATTTTTGGTTTTTGACGTTTTTGCATCCCATGATGCTTCTAATTTCGTGCGAGAATGTTTGGGTTCCCTAAAAACAGTTTCCGATCTGTTCTACAAGGTGACCCATTTATAAGGTTAATAATTTTGAAAACGAAAAAAAAAACTTTGTACCTACTGCAAAAATCTTGAAAAGTAAGCCCCCAGGAAAAAACTGTTAATGTTGAGGCGATAGAGAATTTCAAGCTCAACAATTTTAATCCCTTACTCTTTTTTCGTAGCACTTATAGTTTGACCAGAAAATTAATATTTATGAGAAATTTACAAAACCGATGATGTCGAAAATGAAGAAAAAAAATTACGTTTTATAAATTCCCCATAAACATGGATTTTCTGGCCAAACTAAGGATGTTACGAGAAAAATGCAAGGGATGAAAATTGCAGAGCTTGAAATTTTGTCCCACTTAAGAGCTATTAGTGTTTTTCTAGGGGGCTTGGTTTTCGAGATTTTTGTAGTCAAAGTATTATTTTAAAAAAAAAATTTTTCATTTTCAAAACCATCGACCTTAGGGCACCCTTTTCTGGTCAAACTAAGGGTGCTATAAAAGAATGCAAGGGATGAAAATTGCAGAGCTTGAAATTTTGTTTCTCTTAAGAACTATCAGTGTTTTTCTAGGGGGCTTAGTTTTCAAAATTTTTGTAGTCAAAGTATTTTTTCCCCCTTTTTTTCAAAATGCTTATAACTTCGTTAATTTTGAAGAAAGGCCTCATTTTGGATGAAATTCCTTCTAATATAAGGAAATAACCTTAACTCACAATCGACTTGAGCAACAAAGTGGACCTCTACGGGCTATAATTTTGGTTCTTATAAATTTTCACGAAAAATGCTTCGTTCGCGCGGGAAATGGAAAAATGTGAAAAA
>FIZU01029540.1:0-12196 GCA_900064475.1 Pseudococcus longispinus
AAAATTTGGACAGAATATTTGGACAAAAAATTTGGATAGAATATTTGGACAAAAAATTTGAACAAAAAAAATGGACACTTTTTTTAGGATTGACCCCAGCCATTAGACATATCCATGTCAAAAAAATCATTACTTCAATGTTGAAATCTCATTTTACGAATTCCATAGACTTAGCTTTTTGAAGATGGACCACGCCCTTCCTTTCTTCGCAACACCTTCAAAATTCCAAATAGGCATTTTTAGACTTTGAAGTTTGAATTGAATTTTATATAAATTTTACCCATTTTTCAAATCATATTCAAGGAATTGCAGTATTTTGAAATTTTTGAAGCTTGACAACTCCTTCAATACACAAGATATGTACCTAAATTGACACACGTATGTTTGAAGAGGTGAAAATGTTGCCTATTTGTAAATTGAAGGATATCAATTCTTCCAATAAAAACGAAAAATTACAAAAATCATTTAAAACTTAATAATTATTTGAAAATGAGGACAGAGGGTCTATCTGAAGGTTTCAGAGGTAAACTAAAAGGGAGAAGGGGGATGGGTCTATCTTCAAAGTCTACTTGTAGCATCTGATTTAGACAATCTCGAGTAAAATTATATAAAAAATTACAAATTTAAAAAAAATAATCACAAAATGACCAAAAATTTACTCATTTCTGAACTTTAAGCTTTTTTGATATCTTTTTTTGATGTTATGGAAATGAAAATATCACAAAAGTTACAAAATTATCACCACATGATGAAAAAAAACACCAAGTTGATGATTTTGGCGTACAAAAAAATGGCCTAAAAATTCAAAAAAACGTAATTTATCTTTTTTTTCTTTTTTTTCACAAATTTGTCAACTTGATATTTTTTTTATAGAGGGAAAATATTGACAAAAAATGACCAATGATCAAAAAAATTGAACAAGTCACTAAAAAGCATCAATTTTATTTCGAATGCCTTTAATTCATCAAAAAGTATTCCCTCGTTTCTATCAAATATGACTTTTCATTTTTTTTATTCAATTTCCTACCCCTAGATTGAAATTTCTTTCCTCCAAAAGGGCATATTTCTACATATAAATGAAACCCAAACAAATAACCCTCCCCTCCCCCCCTCAAAACATCCAAAATTCCGACCAACTCACCCATATCAGCCTTATTCTTAAACGTATACGTGCAATGTTCACGACGACAATGAAAATGAGTAGTTTTCTGTCCAAAGAACACGCAATACTCCGTGCGACACTCTTCGGTAGCTCTCAATCTTTGAAATCCTTCTTGTATAATGGCGGAATCTTTTCTATGGTAATTCGCATGCATTTGTACGTCCGACGTACTAATATAAACTTTATCACAAGTACCCTGCAAAATACATAAAATCCGATCAGATCAATTCAAATAGCATCAAATCGTAAAAAAAAAAAAACTTTCTCAATTACATATTCATCTAGATAAATATTTCAAAGATTAAAATACATCAATTAAATAGCTCACCTGAATGCAATGGTAATGAGTCTGCTTTCTATTATGCGTACAATTTTGAAACCTATCTGTACAATCGTCGCTGGACGAATACCTCATAAATCCGTGTTGAAGACTCTCGTCTCTTTTTTTGTGCCATTTAAAATGCCTAATCATTTCTTCCTTTTTGATAAATACTTTAGAATTGCAGTCTAAACAATGGAAATGTTCTCTGTAAAATGAAAAAATACGAAACATGTAATCTTCTCGTTTTTACCCAAATCCGGGCAATTTTATCTATACGTTCGAATTTCTCGCCAACACGAAATATGTAATTAGTGGTCGCACATTTTAAAATACAGTCATTACAAATAGCGAAAAATTTGTCACGGTGGTTTCTCATTCCTATTGCTGCGCTTTTGAAACTATCTTTATACAAAATCGCTCACGGCTGGATAACGATTCGCAGCAATTTTTAATTACGCCTTTCAAATACATATACGTACTCGCACAATCGAATAATGGAGAAAAAAAAAAATGGTACGTAAATACCTTCGGAGGGATTTTTTTCCTCACCAATTCGTCGAATGATTTTCGACACAATTTATAGCGAAGAAATTTATGGCAACCGAATGCTTAATAGAACGTATAATTAGTATTATACGTAGGTATTGACCGAATTTATGCAAGTCATATTTTAACCGGATTTGGTATTACACTGAAATAGCGAAGCCACGCCCATACTTCGGTAATTTAAGGAGATGAGAAAGTAACTCGATGTGAGTTCATAACACATATGCCAAGCATACATTACTTGCAAAAATTGTTTCTCTTTGTACGAATATTAATTTTAATATATCCAGCTGGTTCCATATATACTTATACTATACTATTTAATTATTGCGTAAAGTTTTTTTTTTTTTTTCGTTCACCCCTTCCTCGCCCCCTTCCATCGTGAGTTCTTTCTCCTTTTAAATGCGAGAGCTGCTCAGAGTCCTATGAGGGGAAAAAACCATTATCGTTCGCGTAATATCTACCTAATACCAACGTATCAACCAATATCAACATGTACCTAGTGTACGAAATCCTTGATCGTGTTATTTTTATTTTCGTTAGAAAATAATGAAATTTTTACATCTAATTCGTTTATGGAATATCAAGGTAAATCCGACAAGATAGGCGGACATTAATCAAACGCGTTAGCAATAACATGCGAATGAAAATGATTTATTTTTTTTTTACTTTTAAATTGGCATCGGTGAAATTCACCTTCTTCTTGTCGTACGTAATCGTATATATCGAATCGTAGGTACCTATTTGTATATATTCCACTTCCTCCACCATTAGAGCCTACCTACGTAGGCGAGTTTTATATTTTATCAATTTTATTACCCTCCGTGGTCCCTTCTGCGTGCTTTGGAACGCCGATTTCAATTTTCCGTCGATATTTTACCCCTTTACGGGATCGAAAATACCACCGCGTAAGAAATAGGTACCCGTCCGAGATGGATTTTCAAAAGTTATTAGCAATTAGTTTATTTGCGGGGTGAAAAAAGAAGGGTGATTTCAGATTTTGATAAATAATTATGAGGGAAGGGAATTGAGGTGAAGGAAACTGGACAAAAGCTGGTAATTATTTTTAAAATACGAATAGGTATTTGAATATAATTTTAGAGTAAAAAAATTTAACAAAAATGGCTTATTTTCAAAATTGAAAGATTCGAATATTAGTTCATTTGGTAATTTTTTGAAGAAAAAAATTGAAAATTTTGAAAACGAATTTCCGAAATTTACACGATGGTTTGAAAAAAGCTCATATTACCTATGCATTTAATCTATGAACTGCAAGAGCTCCTTCAAGGTGCAGGAGATAGGCAACTCTTATGCAATATCATCTTCAAATATTCTAAATAAATTTTCATCATCGCTATCGAATTCTTCAATGAAATTTAAACAAGGATTTTGTTCCACATTTTATTCGAAAAATTATAAATTAAAATAAAAAATTTATTAGGGAAAGGAAGGCGGAGGAAAATTTAAAATTGAAAAAATAAGCTTTAAATTTCATCAAAAACTTTTTTAGATTCGAAAAAATCTGTTTTAAAACCATTGTTCCTTCAAATTTCAAAATTTGGCACTAATGAAAAAATAATTGAAAATTGACTTCAAATTCAAAGTTTTCAGAAAAATTATTATTATTCGTAATTTTATTATGGCTCGTTTCAATTTGACAAATTTTCGGTGGGGGTGTCTGGGCCCCCCTTAACGACTGAAAAGTGAAAAGTTGGAAAAAATAATAAAATTTCGGCTTTTGAACGCCATTTTCTGCAAAAATGTTCGATATTTGCTTATTTTGAAAAAATAATACCTATATATTTTGTTTAATTTTACATGAAATCTCATTTTTTTCGCGAAGACCCCCCTCCCCCCACCACCATCACCACCAATGACAATCTGACTACGCCACTTCAAATTTCATTCAGTTTTTCCCTCACTTACATTACTGTTTTGCAGTAGATGCCAGAACTATCAATTTGTTGTGATATTAGTAAAAATTGTTCAAATCAACCTCAAAATGTTCAAACATCGATATTAATCGATTGACTGAATCAAAAAGATCGATTTATCACAATTTGAATTGACATCAAAATCGAAATCAAAATTTCGAAATATTGATCTTCAATGCTGATTTGGCATCGATAAATTATAAATCGATATTTCGATTTTCGATATCGATAAATCGATTTTTTTGATATCGATATATTTATTTTTGGTACATCAAAGTATCAATATTTTGATTTTTAATTTACTAAAATATCGATACCTCGATTTATTGGAATATCGATATTTTGAATATCGATACCAAATGAATCGGAAATACCAAAAATATCGATATCTTGAGGTAAATTAAAACTATCGATACATTAAAGCTATCAAAATATCGATAATTTTTTTGTATCGATATTTCGGCGATTTTGACAATTCGACACATCGATAAACTGACATCGTAATCGAAATCAAAAAGTTGAAAACGTTGATTTTCAACATTTCAATTTTCAATGCTGATTTGACATAGATAAATTATAAATCGATATTTCGATTTTCGACATCGATAAATCGACTTTCTTGATATCGATATATTTATTTTTGATGTATCAAAGTATTTATATTTTGATTTTTAATTTACTAAAATATCGATACCTCGATTTATTGGAATATCGATACCAAATGAGTCGAAAATACAAAAACTATCGACATCTTGAGGTAAATCAAAACCATCGATACATTAAAGTTATCAATATATCGATAATTTTATTGCATCGATATTTTAGCGATTTTGACAATTCGACATATCGATAAACTGAAATCGAAATCGAAATCAAAAAGTTGAAAACATTGATTTTCAACATTTCAATTTTCAAAGCTGATTTGGTAGAGATGGTAAATTATCGATACATATCGATAACTATCGATAGTCCAAAATATCGATAATTATCGATATAATAAAAATATCGATATTTTCACTTTTCATTGATTTTTGAATAAAATGTTGACATTTTTATGCTAAATTGACAAATACGAAAAGGAAAATCCAAAAATTCAAATGGTAAAAATCGAAATCAAGTCTGAAAATCGAAAAATGTAAAAAATAAAGGCCGAAGAGGATAAATAATATCATCTGAAGTTTTTTTCTGGTCTAAAAAAAAGGTTCTATACTTCTTTTTAGGTCCTTGAAAAAATATCGATAGTTATCGATATTATCGACATTTTTTGAAAAATTATCGATACTGAAAAATTCCAATAATTACCATCTCTATGATTTGGTATGGATGAATTATGAATAAAAAAATGTAGATTTTTTTCGATATCGATATATCGATTTTTGAGATAACAATTATATCGATATTTCGGATATCGATATCAAATGAATCGAAAATACCAAAAAATATCGAAATCTTGGGATGAATAAAACTATCGATAGATTATAGTTATCGAAATATCGATACATCGAAATTATCAACTTACCGATAATTCTATTGTGTCGATAGGTTAGTGATTTGACATATCGATATATCGAAATAATTACCCCATCAAATTATCGATGCGTCGAAATGATTAAATTATCAAACAATTGATCGATCAAAATATATCGATAAATCGATAAGAACGTAAATGTAATTGTCAATGAAAGATAGGAATAGCAATATTCACAGAAGCATGAAAATTTTAGGGTATTTTTTTCAAAAAAAATCTCTACTTGAGAAATAATTCGATAATTTTTCATTAGATTATACTCGTAAATCGATTTAATTTCATTTTATGGGCAATAATCTGAAAAAATCTATCTATCTGTGAAGCATAGGGCTTTCCTTGTTGTGAGGGTCACACATTCTGAGCCCATAACGATTTCGTGTATTTCAACTATCTATAGATAATACATTTATACATTTTTTCAGTATAAATTGAGAATAAGGCAATTTAGGAAAATTTTTATAATAACTGATTCGAAAAAGGATAAAATTATCTTTCAAATAATATAGTTACTTTTTGATTTCGCACAATTTTATATACCTAAATCATCGCATTGTCGTCACTATGACGTCACAAATCAGAAAATAACACCAAATAAAAAAGTAATTATATCTTTCGAAAGCTAATTTTATCCTCTTTCAAACAAGTTATCACGAAAATTTTCCAAAATAGTCTGCTTCTCACGATATACACAAAAAAATGAACAAAAAAAATATCGACAAGAAAACACTCACTCAACCGTTAGGCACAGAATAAGTGATATGATCCTCACAAAAACAAGAACCTTATTGGCCATGAATATTCAAGAATGACGTCAAAATCAACCCAAACCATTCTCAAATTAACAATCTACACCTATTAAAATTTTCATCGAAATTAATCAACTCCTCCTTGCTTGCCCAAATCATCGATAATTATCGCCTCTCAACATCTGCGAATAAAATACTACCATATCCAAATTCCTCCTTCCCTCACACTTCCACGATTCCATGTTTGAAAAAAACCTGCACCGAAACGATTCGCTCGCTTTTCCATCAAATAATATCGATCTCATTAATCAACTTTCGTAACGACGCAACGATACGATACGTTGGAACAGCGGAGTGAAAAAAAAAAGCCGCAAAATTCGAACCGTTTAAAAATACTCACCTATAATTAAGATCTTTACAATAACTATTTCCACATTCCATCGCCGTACTGTATCTTTTCACGTAACGGGAATAATCGGTCGGATGACTGGAGACCGATTGAAGTGCTCTTTGTACAGTCTGCGGTCTGTTTTCTTTCAACAGCGGTAGCGGACTAACCGAGGAAACCCTACGTATCGTTAAACTGTCTATAAACACACAAAAAATTACACAAAATTACACATTTATCAACATAATAAGACTATATCTATTATACTCCGTAGAATCGCTCTATTTATGTCGTCGTCGTTCGTAATTTTAATATTTTTATAAATGAGGATTGAATGCCGCATACCGAATGGAAAAATAGCCCTATTCGGATACGTTTCTTTATTGAAGCGAACTTGTCATTCGCAGAATTCTGCACAAATAAATAACTCCTTGGTAATACCCTGATCTCAATCGTTTCGATATTATAACCGAGTTTGGCGGAATTTGCATAACCAAAGGGGAAAAACAAATAAGAAACAGTAAAAATACCCATAATAATCAATGAGTTATTTTCCATCACAAATTATAAGCACTTTGTCGTTCTCGTACGTATATTGGATGATTAATTAAAGTATACGTATATGGAAGCCTACGTCATCTGTTACTTATTCGTTTCGGTAATGTTCAAAGGCGCCACGATACCTCGTATCATATATCGTACATACAACCTTTTAAACTGGTTCGTGCAACCCTTTTTGGGTTGAAAAAAACTCGCAACAGTTGCTGCTTCGGTGAAAGTGAAATACTATGCAGTTGTAGACCACTCTATAGGTCTAGGTGTATACATAAGGGGGTAACCGAGCTACCCATGCAGCATTCAACAGATGTTCCTTTTCATTAAACGCTCGACGTCACACGTACTCTTCAAAACACGTAAAAAATCCTTAGGTATATTCGGTCTCTCTTTCGTTAGCTTTTTTTTTACAGCCTTTACTTCAAATAGTAGAGTTGCAGACTGAAAAATACCCCTAATAGTGATAGAAGCATGAAAGTTGGTACGATGAACCTTAGAGACCAAAATAAAATTTTAGAGAACGAGAGCCCTCTTCAATTTCCCATAGGGGCCAAGGGAGCGGAATTTTTGAGGAACAAGCTCTCCTCCCCGTCCATAGGGGTGAACAATTTCGACGTTTTTGGGATCGATTTGACATATTTCGACTTCCCTGAGCTCAAATATATAATTACTTTCAACCTCCGATCGCAGGAAGTGCCCCAAATTTCAAATCAAAAAACCCTCCATTTGTCGTAAAATACGATAAAAAGTAAAAATCGAGGTTTTTCGCCCCTACAGAGTGTTCCGGAAGCAGTACAACGCCTTCAAACCAGAGATGCCGCTACCCAAACTACACGAGTGTATGCATGGTTGCCGACCTCAAAATTTGAAGGGGTAAAGTTCCACCCTGTGTAACTGGGGTGAGCAATTTCTACGTTGTTGGGATCGACTAGACATATTTCGACTTTCCAAAACACAAAAACGTAATTACTTTCAACGTCCGATCGCGGGAAGTGCCCCAAATTTCAAATCAAAAAACCCTCCATTTTTCGTAAAATACGAGAAAACATAAAAATCGAGGTTTTCCGACCCTACAGGGTGTTCTGGAAGCAGTGAAACGCCTTCAAGTCAGAGATACAGCTACCCAAACTACATAAGTGTAAGCATGTTTGCCGAATTCAGGATTTGAAGGGGCAAAGTTATGCATTAGTCCTGGTAGATGTTTCAAAACGTCGTAACTCCGCTGATAATATAGATAGGCAATTTTTTTCAAAAACTTTTTTGTAGAACTTTTTAAGCTTTACAAAATGAGTTTTATTCATGTTTTGCCTAACTCTGAAATTGAAGGAGCTACAATGATTTGAAATTTGTAGGCTTCATAACTCCTTCAATTTTCAAGTTATCAAAATTTTGTAAGAGTCATTTTTTGTTGAGATGTTTGAGCTCTACAAAATGAGATAATAATTTTTTGCCTAACTCTGAAATTGAAAACATTAGACCATTTTGAAAATTTTTGGAAAAGAAAAACTTGAATTTTAAGAAAACAATGCTACTTTTCAACTTTTTGGTGGTTTAGCTCCTTCACTTTTAGAATTATGCTAAAAATTATTAGCTCATTTTGTAGAGCTCAAAAAGCGCAAAAAAATGATTTTTACAAAATTTCGCATAAGTTGAAAATTGAAGGGGAATTCGTTTATAACTGATTTTATAGATCTTGATTATTACTATCAAAAAGATGATGCCTGAATTTTGCCTGTCTGCCATATTGAAGGCGCTACAAAGCAACGAGGTATTACAATTACTTTAGCGCCTTTAATTTGACAGATAGGCAAAATTTGTACATAACTCATTTTTCAGATCTCAATTTTTACCACCAAAAAGGTTATATATGGATTTTGCCTATCTGCCATATTGAAGGCGCTAAAAAGCAACGTAATATTATAATTACTGTACTACCTTCAATTTGGCAGATAGGAAAAATTTATACATAACTTATTTTTCAGATCTCAATTTTAACTACCAGAAAGGTTCTGTATGAATTTTGCCTATCTGCCATATTGAAGGTGCTACAAAGCAACGTAATATTATAATCACTCTAGCGCCTTCAATTTAACAGATAGACAAAATTTGTACATAACTTATTTTTCAGATCTTAATTTTTACCATCAAAAAGTTTCTGTATGAATTTCGCCTATCTACCATATTGAAGGCGCTACACAGCGAAAACATGCAGTATACCAACTATCATGCTTCTAATAGTCGTATTTCGTGAAAAATCGACAGTTTTGAGTTCGCGGACTCTACTAAAATAAATTTTAAAGCAGAGATGGGCAAGGTCCTTTTCAAAAGGATCTCAGATCCAGATCCTTCAGATTCTCTCAAAAATGAACTGAACAAAGAGAATTATCGTTCGATGGGAAAGGAAGTAATTTTCGAGAATTTCTGGGAACTTGGCAAATGTGGGAAAAAATCGTCAAAAACTTTGTTAAAATGGTCAAAAACATCATAAAAAGTATCGAAAATCTCGTAAAAATTGTGAAAATATTCCTAAAAATTATTGAAAATGCTCTTTTTGTCTTTTCGAGTTTAAAATTTGAGCAGAAATTTTTCTCATGAAAAAGGGATATTTTTTTTAGTAAAATGTAAGAAGATCTGACCCAAAAGGATCCAATATCCAGATCCAGATCTTTGGGATCTTTTGGATTTTGTGAATATTTCTGTTAAGGATCTTGTCCATCCTTTTTTAAAAGCTACACATTCCTGAAGCATTTTAAAAGCGCCTTAGATACATTCCAACAGCCGGCCAATTCTCCCACGTTAATAAAATTGCATACCCAGTTTCCCTTATAAAACGCCAAACCGTCAAAACCACCTAAATACGAATACGTATGTTTTCGTAAATGAAAATTTTCCACGTTCGAACACTCCCTAGCGTATAATACCCCATTTCCGTTAACCTCAAGCTAATTAACTTCCTCAATTAATCGTTTACCTTTTATAATTAGAATTTCTTAAACGCTTCGTATATGCACATTGAAGCACGCGATGCGATATTCGTGAAAAAAAAAATTCCAGAGACATACTACAAGTACATAAGCAATCGACATGGAAATTCGAAGGTGCTGCTGTGTGGTGTAAAAACCAGCGGCAAGAATAATTTGACTTTGGGAGTACCTTTTGGTACCTCTTCCCACGCTTCATTGACCTCGCGAACAATAGTCAATAACAAAACACAAATAATAATAATGAAAAAAAAAGAAGAAAAACCAATGGGTTATAAGGAGAAGGTATACTAATAATTGTCGCGATTGTAATTATCATAACGAGGAAATGTAAAACTGAAATTACTGAATAATGCAATTCAAATCAGACAAGTATCCGAAACCGAGCGAGTTTTTCAGTCGTACTCGAGTGGACGCAATTTTATTTTAACACCGGGCTATTTGGTGTAACTGCTCTGAGGCGAGGTGGGGTTTCTTTACGTGGATATGGCAGGGTGGTTGATGGTATTAGAGGTATAGGCATTAGGCAGTATTCTTACGTATATGTGAGCTAAATAAGCTAAACAGAAGCTGATACCGGGTAGTGTAAGATAACTCGCACATGTGTTGAGATTATATTACAAGGTACGTTGACCTTATAACCGAAAAATATGAAACAGTGGAATAAACCTATGTGTTCGATTATGGGAGCTAACCGATTCTAGATTGATTCAGCTTAACACGAGTATCGAATATTTAAATAGGTAGGTAATCATTTTTTATAACCCTTGTTCAATGTAAATCGGTTGTGTTCTTTAAATCAAATATCAACATTTACATCTAGAGAAGAATTGTGTTTAAAAATTGGAAATCTTCGAATTAAATGATGTTTCATCAGTTTCATCAAAAAAAAAAAAAATCAGATCCAATTTGATCAACTTGGTCTAATTTCATACAAATGCATCTCATTCAATTCCAACACCAAAATAATCCTGATTTAGGCAAAGAGACCATATTAGATGTGTTTGAGCCTATTTGAATTTCAACATCT
This sequence comes from Pseudococcus longispinus, assembly GCA_900064475.1. NCBI lineage: Eukaryota > Metazoa > Arthropoda > Insecta > Hemiptera > Pseudococcidae > Pseudococcus > Pseudococcus longispinus. The sequence goes on from FIZU01029540.1 coordinate 11,193, forward strand.
TCTAGAGTTTCTCTAATCAGGTCAATTTTTTGGTAAAATCAGATCTTCCAATCATTAATGACTTTTTGACTACAACTTAGAAATACGAGAAAATATTTCGAAGCATAATTTTCAATGGCTTCCTATCAAAACAGCTGATTTTGAAACAGAGCTGCTCGAATCACGATGAAAATTCCTAAAACTATGAAATTCTCCTTCATAAAAAATACTTAATATTTTTTTCGCAGAAATTTATTGAGTTCTCATCGATAATTTAGGGTAAAATTTGAACCTAGTTCTAATTTTCATATTTTTTATTCATTTCTAGCGAAAAATTTCACAAATAGACAATTTTCTTTCTGATTAAAAAAAAAAGTCGTTGAACGGTGCAAGGAAAAAAGATTACCAAAAAAACTCGGTTTTCAAGACAAAATCAACAATTTTTACCAGATTTTCAACATTTTTTGAAAAATTCCGAAAATACTTGAAAAAATCTTCAGACAGCCCCTTCCCCCTTCCACCATTGAAGAGAGAAATTCTCAAAGTCGACAACTTTGTTTTGGAGATAATTTTTTTAGTGCAAAAAGAAATTGCCCTTAACGAACAATTTTACGACTTTTTTTATTTGAAAATTCCAGATAAAATGTTGCGGATAATACAATAATTAGAACATTGAATTTTATGCAAAAAAAAAACTCAAAATATGCTAAAACATGCATTTTTGAGCCCAAATATGCAAAAATATGTAAAAATGAATATGGGTGTCTATGGAAAGGATTTTTTGCACTGAAAAATCTAAACAATAAACAAGCTATGAGCTATTCGCTCATTGCAAGAGGGTTTTGCTTTTTATTTTGAGTTGCAAATAAATTGAAATTTATAGAATTGAGTTTTTAAAATTTGCAAATCGTTCATTTTGAATTGAATTGAATTACTAAATTACCTATTGGTAAGCTAATTAGCTTGATGAAAATTCATTATATTAATTATTGGTTCTAAATAATTAAACTTTCATTCGAATCAAA
>FIZU01029548.1:0-10260 GCA_900064475.1 Pseudococcus longispinus
TTTGGCGAAAAACTAGAAAATTAAGACTAAAAAACACGTTTTGGCCCCTCCCCTCAAAATAATTGCGCTAGAGGTCTAAAATTTTTGTCAACATTTTTTCTCATTATGGTTGACCTTTTGGCACAGGTTTCGTCAAAATCGGTGTCGGGGCCAAAACACCATGCTTACCCGGCTATACCCTTTTCCATAAACATGGATTTTCTGACCAAAGTAAGGGTGCTACGAAAAAAATGCAAGGGATGAAAATTGTAGAGTTTAAGATTCTCTTTCTTTTAAGAGGTGTTAGTTTTTTGCTAGAGGGCTTAGTTTTCGAGATTTTGCAGTCAATGTGTTTTTTTTTTCAAAACCATCAACCTTCTGAGTGCACCACCCTGTATGTCTAACATACTTGTTAAATCTGTTTTCAGATCTGTACCAAGGGAAGGGGAAATTATTTCGAAAACTTGACTCCAAGCAAAAAGTCCCAAAACTGTCAATTCTTTGCTCCTTAGGACGTTAAGACACAAAAGAAGAAACGATGAAAATGCCAGTAATAAAAAATTAAAATTAAATTAAGTATAATTTTTTTTGTTTCGGTTACAGTTTTAAAAAAAAGTTTGGGAAGGATGTTTGCGTTAATTAATTAGAAAATAGAATTTCAATTTGGGTTTTTAAATACACAAGTCAATAATCTACGTTGATTAGTTGAACTATTGAGCAACAGACAAGAAATTGAATAAAGCAAAAAGTTTAGCAGTCTACTCTTGACAATAGACGAACTGAAGTTTAATGATATCAAAAAGGGGTAAAATTTGCAAAAGTTGCACTCAGAATTTTCTCAATTTTTTCCTCTTAAAAAGTAAAAAATTCGTAAATTTTCTATAAAAGGGTACCATGTATGCAAATTTTCCACTCAACTTCAAATTTTACTGAATAAATTATAGTTAAATCTGTTGATTCAAAAAAAAAAAAATGAAAAAAGGAAATTCATGTTTGGTTTTGTTTGAAGAAAAAATCCAAAATTTTCATTAAAATGATCAGAATACTCATTCTCATAATTTTCATCATTATTCCTCAAGAGTCAAGGTACCCTCAATGCTGATTATGAAAAAAATTGCTAATTTTGGTAATTTTGGATTTTTTCTTTAAACAAAAACGAGCATGAATTCCATTTTTTCATTTTTTTTTTTTTGGAATCAACAGATTTACTTCATGGAAATTTAATTCAAATTTTAATCAAATTAAAAGCAAAATTTATCGATGATAATGAATATTTCAATTTTTCTTTCGTTTTCAAATTCGGAAGGTGTGCGAAGGTCCTAAAATTTTTTGAAAATATTGGCTTTCTATCGTTTTTACTCGATAACGACTTTTTTCAACGCTAACCGCTCAATTTTCACTACTCATACGAATATCTAGTTTGATAATTCTTATCAAATAGGAAAAAAAAAAACAATTTCATGTTTACGAGCAACTTTCAAGGCAACATCGTTCCTCCAACTTCTCAGAACAACCACGCAAAATACATTCTATGATTCATAATGGGACAGGGGGCAGGGCACGAAAATTTTCGCAGAGCATACAGCAACTCTACAAGTTGAGTAACGAGTAAGTAAATAAAAAAATATACCAACAATACTGGAAACTAGCTCAATAAATCATGGTCATTATCAACGATACCTAACATGGCGATCGACATTCGACATAGTGAGTATTTCGAAATGAAAGTGCAACTACCGTTAGAGCTGCATTTCCTATTCCTGTAATAACGCCGCAAGAAAGTGAAGGCTAGAGAAATTTCTAAAGGCATTTCATAACTAAGTAGCTACAAGATGTATGAATTGTATCGATGTATAAGGATTTCTACATGATTACACAAAAGGGTACATGATACATGGTATTTCTGTTACGTTTGACCGCCGGTACCTTCGTATTCTTGGACGCTATCGACTGCCCAAGCCCAACTTTGAAATACCGGATAGACACGTTTGCCTTCACGTAAAAAATATTTACGTGTTAAAGTTGTCGAAACAAAGAAATGTCACCGTGTGTCGATAGTTTTACAACAATGAATTATACATTTCGGCGTAAATACTTTTCCCTGCGAAGTACCTACGTAAATGTACTTTCGTTTGATGTAGTAAAATTAAAAAAAAAACGATCTTAGATAAAATATCGTATGTCGAGAGAAAGTACTATAAAGATTTTGGATACTGTCAGCTAATCGTACTTTCTTCTCAGTCGTTAAAATATACTAAAAAGCCACCAAACATTCGAGCACTCGAATTGCGCTCGAGATTTCTCTTTTTGGCAAAACCTAATGGGTATTTGGCAACGTTGAGTATCATCTAGCAATTATTGGGAGGAAATACAATCGAAAGGAAAACAAGAAGAGAGGAAAGGTTGGAACAATGATTATCGCGGGAATCAACTTCGCGTATCGGCGGGTGGCGAGTGTAAAAATATGTAGAGGGGTTCGTGTACATAGAAACGGATGTCGGCCAGGTGTAATGCATGGGTGAGTCAAGATTACTCAACAGGTGTCCCTCATTTGGAACATCGAAAATGCGAGTATAATAAGAACCACGAAGAATAATAACACAGGGATAATAACAATGATGGAATTCCGAATGAAAAAAACGTGTTCGGTGTTCAACAGACTGCCCATAAAATCTGTTCCTCTCTAACGAGCCTGAACAATAACTCAACCCCTTCATTTTTCACTTCCCTTCTCAGATTAAAAAAAAAAACTTTTCAAACTCGAAACGTGGGAACGCGTTATAACGAAGGTGAAATTATCAATTTTCCATTATCTTATGCAATGATGATTTGTAGTTTGGTATGTATTTCCTTGTTCAATCAGATCATTTGGTGATACCTCGTAAATATTATTGTTATCGGTGTTCGATAAACCGAAATTTACTCGATTAAACTTGTACGTTGATTAAAATTAAGAATTTTTCAATTATTTCTTACGATAATTACTTATCGCGTGAATTTGTTTTACATATTACAATTGTACTATTGAAATTTCACCATCGTTCTCCGAATACATCGCAAACGCTTGAGTGTACTTTGAAAATATTTGCCTTATCTAAGTTCTAACACTAATAAATATAAAAATATGAATGAAATTTATGAAAAGACGCTTACCTTCGTTAACCCGGCCTCTTTTCGGCAACGTGTCACTAACACGAGGGTTCGCATCAGACATTCCTCGAATTTCGCACTGCATATCTTCTATTTCATTCGGTTATAAAATGATTTTATGATACTGTAAAAGTTCGATCATTATGATCGTGTGAAATTGCGAATTAATTCATTTTTCAAACAGAAAAGATCAAAGAACCGGAGCACGTTGTAAATGAGAAGGTATAAGAATCAGATGGACTGATTGAATAGTATTGAATAGAACATTTACAGGTTAGCTCACGAAGTATACAGATTTTAAATCACTAGCAAATCCACTCTAAGTAACAGAATACTTTCACAAAGAAAATGTACAAGCATCGTAATTATTTATACATTCAATAAACCGTTTGCCCACGAATAAAACAAAACAAGGCGTTACATGAACGCATAGTTGCTATCAACAGTATCAACAGTGCGATAATCGTAAAAATTTGATCGTTGATTGGTTAGAAATCCATGATTGAAAAGAGGTACACATTCACACGCTAGGAGCGCACGTGTACGAGTGGTAGAGTGTGGCAGGGACAGTGTGTGTGTGTGTGTGTTTGTGTGAGAAAAGTATGATTCTTGGTGAGTAAATAAATTTTACACCATGAAAATTTTTTTCCTTTGAGTTTTAATGACTAATTCAAGAAGAAATTTTCATTATAATATCACACAAGATCCAGTGAATGGTAATCGGACATCGGGGTAATCCATAATCCAACAAAAAATTGCATCTGTGCCAAATTGGCTTAGACCATAATTATGGTCTAAGCAAATTGATATGAAATAAAATGGGAAAATTGGAAATTTCGTCAGTTTTTCTCTCAATTCCGAGAAAAAAATTTCGGAGCAATGATCGGTTCAGAAAATTCAATTTCTAATCAAACAGATCGTTTATTTACATGTACATATACCTACTCATGACATAAAAACGATTCTATCTATGCATATGTAGAAATTTAATTATTCCGAGCCAGTCATAAAATGGAAACTTACTAACTTTTATTTTTCCAAGCTTACCAATTATTATTCAAAATAAATTCAAAACATTATCATTGCGATCCATGTGATCCAGTGTTTTGAACATTTCAGATTTAGCTTTCAGAAAAAATGCTCCTGCTCTGTGAAGATAGGTATACACAAAATTGAAAAATAAAATTTCAATTTCACAATTTAAACTGTTTTAGCAGTAGGTAATGAAAATAAGACTAAGTAAGAAAATGATCTAGGATGTTTGAAAATCAACATCATTACTGTGAACACAATTAATATTTTTGTTATAGCTGAATTTTACGTAATGAGTATACATTTTCTTCGTTCTTCAATCTTTCAAATTTCAAGTTCAACCTATTCTTTGAGATACCTAATTACTTAATTTGAAACTTTTAAAATAAGTAATAAATAAAGAAGTATTCATTTAATAATTTATAGTTGTATTTTCATGTTTACCTATTTGGATTCATTTTGAGTCTGAGTGATTCTTTTCATATTGATAAAATTGAAAAAGTGATGTATGTTTGTCAGAGTTAGTCAGAGTAAACACTATGAAATAAACTTATAGTCAAACCTCACTGACCTCAGACGTGTGCAGTTTTAAAAAGCACTTTCACCAATAAAAAGTAAAAATAAACTGAATCATAAATCATAAATAAATATTTTAATAATTTCATTTTGCATTCTATTCCCATTTTCCACATTTACTTTTAATTTTTCCAGTGCTTTAATTTCATTTGCAAGTTCTCAAAACTGAAGTAGTCTAGTATAGCCCTAGAAAGGCGCTTCAGTCTACAGTAGACTGTAAAAAATGAAAAAAAAAAAAAATACAAAAATACAAAATTGAAATATTACAATTGCGATACTATTGAAAAAATATGGAACTAATTAAAGAATTGATAACAGAAAACAACAACAACAACAAAATTATAAATTTTGCCTAAGATTTTGCCAAAAATCTTGAAATTCGGAAATTTGGAAGCTCCTTTGCGCTAATTTACCCAATAATTTAACAAGTCAAACCATTAATGATATGTGATTAACCTCTTTGAAAAATTAATTCATTTCACGATGGTTTTTCTAACCGCCATCGTCCAAATGTTTAGGCGTAAACCAACACCTAATCCGGATCGATTTTTTAAAGTCCGCAAAATACTTCGATTGACCGGCGTAAGTTTTTAAAGAATTTTCTGATTTTTCTACTCAATTTTCTCTAAATTCAAAATTTGATCAATATATGTTTTTCATTTAAAAATATTAGCATCTGTACGGCCGAAGAAGAAATTGTTATCGAACTGCAATCCGAGCTCTACATCATGTTCTTGAAGATGCAACGAAGGGCCGGCAGCATAAGAAACGAGATATGGGATTGGTAAATTTTGTACTATATTCAACACATCTCAATTTCTTTCATTTTCCTTTAAATTATATCGATATTCGTAGTTGTGGGATACAAGAATTGAAAGTGGAGCTCAGGAGCATGGTCTACAAGGTTTAATGATGAGAGAAGCTTTACCAAGATGCAATATATTTCTCAATAAAAAAATTCTTGCCGATCTTGCAATGTGGGAACCTCGGACTTTCAAAGTTTGTAATTTTTGTAATATTTCCGTTTACTGTCTTGAATTGTAACTAATATCAATTGTGCATGTTGCAGGCGCTGACTGATGTTGCCAAAAGTAGAGCTGCGTGTGATGAAGACTTGGTTTATCCCACGAAAGACAAAGTAGATCTTAGTCATTTCGCTACAAAAGGCTTGTTAGGTGATAAGTAGATGTACTGTTATTCTAAAACTTTATTAATTAAATGTTGATTCGTACAAATACTTTTATTTCATTATCAATGTGATCACATACCGCGCAAATAATACCGACTCGCAAATTTATCAAGTCAATGAATATCCAAGTAATGAAAAATTACACATTTATATTAAATTTATTACGCAACTACATCTCAATAAAAAAACAAGTTACAGAACATTCAGCACATTTTCAATTGAATGCCAATAGTAGTAATACATCATTTACAGAAAAAAAATGGAATAACATACAAAAACACCTTAGGAGTAAGTTCTTTAACCTCATTCGTTTCATTTAACAAAGCTACTCTACAAATTCTTCATTCAATAACAATTTCCAATTATTCTAATTTCGCCAATAAATCGGTTTCACGGAATAAATGGTACTCTTTTTCTTCCAATTCGACCTTAGTTCCACCATATTCCGGTAATAAGACCTTATCGCCTACTTTTAATGCGAGAGGAATGAAGTCACCAGTCTAAAAGGGCACAAATTTACATTAAAACATGTTATATCAGTACACAACAGTATGATCTGAGGATTCATTTCCTTACCTTAGAACGAGCACCGGGACCAACAGCTACAACTGTTCCTTCTAATACTTTCCCGACTACTTTTTCAGGTAGCATTATACCACCTTTGGTTGTAGTTATTTTCTCAGCTTTCATAACTAAAACTCTGTCGAATAGAGGACGCAATCGTGATACAAGAGACTGCAACAAAAGCAAGTTTTTATTAATTCAAGTCGATGTATTCACGTTATATGCCACACATATAACAAATCGAAAGTTGTGAAGATTAATTCTTGTCACATTGCACGTGAAGAACCGGCAATCTGATATTACAAAGTTTTACGTTCTAATAACTTACCATGTTTATTTTACGTGAGTTATATAGTTTTTAAATGAAAAGAACCCACTTTTTAAAAGTGTGCAGAAAGAAATATAAATATTTCAAACGCGAATAAGAATTTACAAAACCTTAAAATAATACACTAACTCAAGTTCATAGATCTCAATTTTCACCACGAGCTGCCGAAATCGAAAATTTCCAAGATTGATTAGAATTTCAATGTTGCCAATACATTTGTAGTGTTACCAACATTACTATATATTTCTTTTTCACTTGAATAAAGCCTAAACTTCTTGATGCAACGCGGATTTATGACTATTTTTTCATTCAAAATAATAAAATAATTGCCCATTATTGATGATTTTAAAACATGATAATCATCACTCAAAATGTGAGAAAACTTTATTTTATAAATAATGCAAATTCCTTATATGTTTTTATTCTAGACTGAAAAGAACGCGAAAATGCGATTAACCTTTTCTTTCTTCGCCTGCAAACTGCAGTCTACAACTTATATGCCTTCAACCGAAATGGTGGTTAAAATTTTTGGTTTTTGAAGTTTTGATCAGATCAAATTTTGAAATGCGTTACAGTAACCACAGATATAGAAAAATATCACCTTTGCCATTCAATATTACCAACTATTCTGTATTCTTTTGCCTTGACCCTTGAGAAAGCTTTTCTGGGAATTTAAACAATGCAATGTAATAACTTGATGCAATTTCATCATGCTTTTTTTTTAAAATGTCTTCACCACAGTTTCTTCTAGATTTTTCTACTAAAATGTTTTCATATTTGAATCCAACTAAATAGTATGGCAAATTAGTAAAGGGTTTGAGCTGAAAGAATTATTAAAACTAAGGCTAATAGGCGTATTCAATCATTTATTTTATTTTATGCGCATGTAGGTATGCACGTACAGAGAGTGTTCAAAAATAAGAATCAGCGAGGTAATGTTTGTATGTTTTACTCATCTGCTTAAGATTTGATTTTTATTTGTATGATTTGTGTGAAAAATGAAAATTCTTTCGTAGTCTAAGCTTATTGCCCACATCTGTACCCAACTGTTGAGTTACTGAAGTCAAAATTTCCTATTAGCAAAAAACTACCCACAGGCCACAGGTCTTTGCCTCTTTCGGGAATAAATAATACATAATTATACCCGTGAAATAAATGTTTAGGTTCATTGGGTTCATTATTAGGACTAGGAAACGGAAAATAGCTGTTCTTCTGTTTGACCGTCTACCCTAGGCCTATGCTTCAATCAATTTTCAATTTTTAGTGTTTCTAAAATGAGTGAAACGGTACATATCTACAAGTCTTGAGATCTCGCCCCTGATCTTGTCAAATAAATAAATATAGACATTTCAATGATCAACACTCAATAGCCTCAGGCTCGGGCCAATGCTGATACTGCAACATAAAGACAAGGCAAATCTTTGAACATAAGCTGTATGATCGAAGATCAAAATAATTAATTAATTAAGCACGGATTTTTATTTTTTAATCGGTACTCGGTAATGGCGTAAAAAAATTAAAAAAATTCTTCGGTTCAGTGCTTAAATGGTTACGTTTTCGTTATGTTAATTGAAAATGTTGACGGTCGAGCATGAATTTGTAAACCAAAAAAATTGATTATTTTCATTTTCCTTTCGCGCTTATCGCGCCTCTGCAGCTACGGTGTTTTTGATTCCGATGGTTCGGTGTTTAATTTTTCTTCAAATTTCTTTCTCGAATTTTGTTTTAATAACGCTCAATTGATTTTATTTTAAGAAATATATTCAAATTCCTCACCATGGCAGAAGAAGAAATCATCAACAGATTGAAGTCACAGGTGCAGCTATCGCAGGTTATTGGTAAGCATAGTTTTTGGTAATTTTTTAATCACTGCTTCCAGTCATAATTTTGTTGAAAATTTTATTTCACACGTCCAGCTCAGAATACTGAACTTACGTCGGAGCATTTGAATAAAATTAAGAATATCTGGAAACACCAAGATGATCTGGTCAAAGAAACTTTCAAAGATAAGCGTAAGTATTAGTTTTTCATCATTTCACATGTTACTAAATCATTCCTAAATTTCAATTTCATACTTTAGAATTCACTATGCAAGAAGTATTGTTGGATTTGGAAGTATTGGATACAACTGGAGCTACTTTGGGTCATTATATCAAGACAGTAAAAGCAAACACCAACACTTTTTCTTTATCAGAATTTGCTGATAAACTGGTATATTTTTATTATAAACCGATTTCCAGAAAAATAATTCGTATTAGGTACATTCTCTTTCTTCAATTTGTAGAATGAAAAATTCTTAAGAAATGGCACACACGACTGGCTATCGTCTTCAGAAGCAGCTATTCCAATTATTAATCGACTTCCTGGGTTTCCTCTATTGTTGGGAACATTCAAACCAAATGCTCCTTTCGTAATGCCGGAGAAAAAACGAAAAGTTACAGTCCGACAGAAAGATGCAGTGGTTGAAAAACAAAAGGCGGAAAATGTTAGTCGAGTTTTTGAAAATAATATCTAAGTAAAACTTTGAGATCTCAAGTTCTTCATTATGTGTTTTAGGTTGTGATGACGGAAAAGAATAACGATTCAATCGATGCTAAAGTTACTTTCGTTAGCAACAATTTGAAACGATATTATAAACAAAACGGAAACCGCCCAATTCCTTTATATAATTTCATCATTCATCCAACCGACTTTACCACAACTGTTGAAAATATCTTCTATTTGTCTTTCGTTATCAGAGATGGCTTAGCATTAGTTGGTAAGTTATGCAAACAAGTTTTCAATCGAAAATCTTTTTCACGCGTATCATGTTTATATTGCAGAAGTCCATGATGATGACTTGTTCATTTCACCGATGGACCGCGCAGAAGATGCTACCAAAACTACAAGTAGCAAAAAACAATTTATATTCAACATTACTATGCAGCAATGGAAGGTAATGTTCATTGGTAATTGAGTTTTGAGAATTATAAGTTCAGATTAATTTACGTCGTCTGTATCTGTTTTAGGATATAATCGAAGAGAGAGGAATAAAACAACCCACCATTAGATGGGAGCTCAATCGATAAATCTTCCAATTATAATATGTTACCTAGCTATTTCAATACTGTAAATGGTAATTGTTCCGTCTTGTTCAAGATAAAAGTAATTTTTAATATTTGTTGTACTGTTAAGTGAAGAAATAATGAGATTTTTTTATTTGATCTATTTTTAACTTTTTTAATGAAAAATATAGTTCTTATTTCTTTTTTTTGCTTTGCCAACTTCTAAATAATGAAACTACTGAAGGGTATTGTTGTACAGTGTACTAGAGTCATTCCATGTCAATTCGGCCATGTTTTGACCTTGGGTCCTCCGATTTTGCTCAAAATTTTTTTACCAGTTTCTCTTGATCCAAAAGTAAGGTAACCACCGTTGTTTTGCCCCCGACCCCCCTGGGCGG
>FIZU01029552.1:0-13608 GCA_900064475.1 Pseudococcus longispinus
CAAACTTCGCTCTCGGTAATCGCATACTTTCCGCGCCTGTTACGTAATCTACTATTAATCTACCCTTGACTCGTGAAATTTCTGCCATTCGAGTATTATTTACATACCGTTTAAAAATTCTCTTTAAACCGTTCGCCAACGACAAAGATATATTAGCTGCGAACGCGTGAATTTGTAAAGGAAACGCAGACCAAAGAGGCCATTCGGCTTAACAGTCGTATAATTGAAAACTGCCTGAAGAAAAATAAACACAACAAACGAACGGTCGGCAATGGGAAAGGCAGGCGGTATGAGACGAAAAAAAAGAATAAATTAAATAGGAAAAGGCTGCGGCTGCGGTGGCGGCGACGACACATTCGCAGGAATTCTTCGTGTCGCTTTGACAGATTAAAATTCTTTTCTTTTCGTGTTTCTCTCTTTTTGCTCGGTCGCATTTCACCCTTGTAACATTAATTTTTGCGAATCGACGTCGTAACACGATGCTGTGCAGAACACGATAAAATACCCTCCCCTCTGGCAACCCCTTCGTGCTAATGTCACGCTTCCATTTTCGTTAGCTGACTTACGTATACAGGTACCAAGACCAACAACGTTGCCTTTGCCTGTATTTTAATTACATTTTATACTTTTACCCAACCACCTAGGTATCTTTTCTCGTGCCTGTGTGCCTCGCCTTTGCTTTTTTTTCAACCCTTGATTTGTTATTTACAGAAATGAGCATGAAAGGTTGCGGTCTAGTTAAAGATTTCGAAATCGATGGTAACGTTACTAGATCAGACAGCAGCAGCTTACAAGCGGTCAATTCGATATTGCTGACTGGGACCGTTTATGCTTCGTTCTCGTATTTATTCGTATCGTTGTAGAATCGTTCGTTCGTGTACGTGCGAACGAACCGAATTTTATTTTTTTAAATCTCTTACGTCAACGACGAACAAGCTGCCAAGTACAGGCCAAAATGCGCAGGGGAAAATTTGCAAACACTATTGCCTAGTATTTTTGTCTTTTTAGTCTGCGTTCTATTTGTCTCTCTAATCCTTTTATCTTTTTAACGCCATCTCATCATACTGTAATTACCTGTAATTACTTGTCAATTTACGCGTACCTCGATTTTACTCTAGCGTTTTAACCGAACCGATGAAGCGATGTTGTTTTCAATATGGTCGAGAGTGTCGTTCGTCCAATCGGAGAGAAAAAGATTCGAAAATTCGTTCAATTTTTACATTTTCGAGCTGGAAAGTTCGAAGTTGGAAAATCTCACGTCGAATGCTGCAAACTACAAATTATTCGTGATAATTTGATCCAACTATAAATGGAAATCGTCAGAGAACGTAGTTTAGATATTCGAAAAAAAAGCACAAACTCGAGTTTTGAAATAAATAACCACAAAGGTTTATAATTACTAACTTTGAAAAAAGTCAAACTCGAGTAAAGTTGAACAAAATTCCATATTTTCGTGGGCAGTTTGAAAAATAGATAGAAAAATAAATTGGGGGTGGAAAAAATTACAGACTATATTTTTCTTTATCCCGACTTTCTGTTTTTTGAAAAAACGCAAACCGAAATTCGACAAAGTTGAAGGTCGAAGATCTAAAATATTATCAAGTTACCTTAAATAATTTTTCACCTCCGTAATATAGTTTGCGTTTGTTTTTTTTTTTGTGTGTGTGAAAAAGAACCGAAGTTAGAGGTTTCTCGAAATTATTACGAAAAGTGAGCTTTTCTGTGTGGGATTCAGAAGAAAGAAAATATACTAACCTAAATCTCTTGGTTTTATTTTTATATTTTTTTGCCCCGATTTTCTCGTATTCCAACGTGATTATTCTAAAAATAAAATATTTTCCCCGTCGTCGTATAAAATTTCCATTTATATTTTTTTTGCTAAAGTAGGTATAGAAAAAAAAGATTGGAGGAGTATTTAATTACGTTGGTAAATAAAACCGAATGTAGATTTTTTTTCCGTCGAATTTCAGCTTCAATTTGGTAGGTATTTTTTGGAAATATTTTTAACGTCTTAATAGATGTAAATTCGTTAGAAAAATTTTGATTTTTGATTTTTTTTTGTCAAATTTTTCTATTTTAAAAAAATTACAAACTCATATTTTCTCAAAAAAAAACTTGAAAAATGTTTATTTGGAAAAGGAAGGATTTTTAAAATTGAAAAATTTCGATTTGAATGAAATGTTTTCAGATTTTTAAACTTAAAATGCGAATTTTTTCAGAAATTTTCCAAAAAAAATTTGATTTGGTTCCCTTTTAAAAAATATGCAAAAAATCAATCAATCGACTTATCTCATTTCAACCTCTTGATCCGTGCAAATTGGTTCCAGAGTTTCAAAAAAATCGATGATACCAAATATCCAAGAAAATAGGAATTGTAGCTTCTCTGAGAATGGAAAAAGAATGAAAATGAACTGAAAAGTTGAAATCTCCCAAAATCACACTATCAAAAGCTTCACACAAAAAATTATTAATGTTTCAAATTTGGAAATTTTTTTCATTTGGTTGAATTTATGAAATTTCTCCAATATTGATGATGATGATTTGGGGGGGGGGGGGGGTCACTTCGCCTTTTTTTTATCGTAACCTCGATAACAATTTGACAATTTTTTGGGATTGTAAAATTATTTTTCGGCAAAAACTTCATATTTTGAACGATTTTTATGAAAATTTTAACAATTTTTACAAAATTTTCGACAGTTTTCGTGATTTTGTGCCCATTTTTACATCAATTTTTATTGCAATTTCCACCATTTCTCACATACTTTCAACAATTTCCACGTTTTTTGACGATTTCGACAATTTTGTGCTGATATTTATGAAATTTTCAATCATTTAGATTAAATTTTCAACCATTTTTATAATTTTTTTGGTCGATTTAATCATATTTTGAATAATTTTTTCAAATTTTTGCAATGTTTGAACCACTTTTACAGTCTGAATATTTAATTTCCAATAAAATGTTACTCAAAAAATTATCTAACCCCCCCCCTCTCATAAGACATATCGATGTCAACAATTTTTAAATTTTAAAATTCATTCAGCATCTAAATTTAGAAAACTTTGCTTCAAAATAATTAAGAAAGATTTGATCAAATTTTATAAAATTTCTGAAATAATTTAAGCTCATTTTACTTGAAAATTTGAAAAAAAATTTGGAATCTGCCGGAAAAATTGAACGAAAAAATTAAAAACAGGCTTGAGGACATAGAAATTTTTCAATTTTTCTAAAAAATTTACAAGATAGATCTTTTATTTGTTGTTAATTGTCGAATTTTGTGAAAATTCAAATGAAGTAGGTGCCTACTTGAAACATTCAATTTTTTTAAAATGATGAAACGAATTATTTAAATTTTTTCCTAAGCTCAATAGATTTTGAATTTGATTTGGCATTTTTTTGAGAAATTTTTTTCATGAACGTGCAGTCGATAAAATGATGATTTTCATGAAATATTAATTTTAAGATTTTCTGTGGTCGTGAGTTCGATCTCTGGAAATTGCGTTAAATCATTTTTCTAATCGGAATTTTTCCCCCAAATATTTGACGTTGTCAATTTTTGGAAAATTTTTAAAATTTTTGCTTTCGTTTTGGTCTAGTTGAAATCATCTGTGAAGTGTTTTTTCTGGATGGTAGCAGAGGATTGAATAGATCATTTTTTGAGTGATGAATTGGCAGAGAATGAGAAGGACGAAAAAGGAAGGGAGAGAGGGGAGTGGTGAGTTAATCTGTGAAGAATTTTTTTGAAGAAGAGGGGAGAGAGAGGTACTGGAGTTTAATAAATTAATTTTTCAAGACGATGAAATTGGTTGATAGAGGGGAGGGGGAGGGGAGGGGAGGGGGAAGGGGTGGTAATGATTCTGTAATTTAAAAAAAATGAAATGGTGAATGATTCTGTGAAGAATTTTTAATGAAGGAAGTAAGAATATTTGAATTTATTGAATGAATTTTTCAGGCAATATAATTGGGGAGGGGGTGAGGTCGTGGAATTTTGATTTTTTTTCTCGATTAGTGTTCGGAAATCATGTTTTGATTAACGAATCCGTTAATCTGAGGTCCCTGTGCCGATCAGGAAAGTCATGAAGAAGTCGATTTTCTCCCCCCCCCCCCCCAAAAAAAATTTAATAATTATTAAAAATTAAATACCTATTTTTAAAGTATATTTTTCAATCACTGAACTGAGAAAAAATTGAAAAATGATCAAATATGAAAAAAAAGTCATAATCAAATTGAATAAAAATGTCAAAAAAAAATCAAATTTTTTCAAAATATCATTGAATAACTTGAGAAAAATCGTTTTTCTTCAAATTGCTGTTTTTCTGAATCTGCAGGGTGTTTTGGCAGGAGTGCAACGCCTTCAAACCAAAGATGCGGCTACCCAAACCACATTTGTGTATGCTTGTTTGCTGGTTCAAGATTTGAAGGAGTAAAATTATGCATTTGTCGTGATGATTTTTTTCAGAACGTCGTAACTCCTTGGATAATCTAGATAGACGATTTTTTTCAAAAACTTTCTTTTAGAACTTTTAAAGCTCTAAAATATTTGTTGTATTCATGTTTTGCCTAACTCTCAAATTAAAGGAGCTACAATGATTTGAAAATTTGTAGGCTTTATAACTCCTTCAATTTTCAACTTGGACAAAATTTTCTAAGAATCATTTTTGTTGAGCTTTTTGAGCTCTACAAAATGAGCTATCAACATTTCATCTAACTTCAAAATTTAAAACATAAAAGTCCATTTTGAAAAATTTTTGCGAAGAAAAAATTGAATTTCAAGAAGTTGATGCTTTTTTTCATCTTTTGAATGATTATAGCTCCTTCAGTTTTAGAGTTAGGCAAAAGGTGAATATAACTCATTTTTTAGAGCTTGAAAAGTTCGACAATTAAGTTTAAAAAAAAATGGACGATCTATATTATCAGCTGAATTACGACGTTCTAAAAAAAATAATGTTCATTAACACATATTTTTGCCCCTTCAAATCTCGGTATCGTCAACCATGCATACAGTAATGTGATTTGGGTTGCCGAATCTCTGGTTTGAAGGAGTTGCACTTCTATTGGAACACCCTGTATACAAGTTGAAATTTTCATCTCGAGATCTATTTGAATTTCAATATACAATTATATTGAAGCTGATTGAGGAACCAGAGGAAACGAGCATCGATTTGAAAAACCTCTTCGATGATTCCAAAATTTCCCAATTCAGCCCTCTTGATTTTTTGATAATGAAAAAAAAAGCACAAACAGTGTTACCTCTTATGACTTTTTCAGAAGAAAAAATTCTCCCATCCTCAAATTTACATAATTTACTTTCGCTACATAGTATTCGTAGTCAAATTACATCATGTCCAACTGTCACCCTCACCTCTTCACCATTCCTTTGAATGCTGCGAATTCGATCTGATTGTGGTTTGCGGCTTTCGACGTAAGAATAGAAAGGTACCACATTTCGTACTCGGTAAACTTTTCCGAGCAGACGTATCCTTCGAATCGACGCCAAATTACAATATCCTGCGTATAAGTTCGAGCCATTATTCCGAATCGTGGACGAACATAAAATATATACGAAACGATACGTATAGAAATGTAGGTCTTGGTACAACGAGAACCACATCGGCCATATTAGCAACTCGGATACGTGTATTTTTTTCCTCTTTTTTTTTTTGTATAAAATCGATAGCGTGGTAGCATATCTAACCGATGCTTTAACAATTTTTCTCGCACTAGCTGAAAGTCTAGTGACTAATAACTTTTTTATTGTGATAAAATTAACTAACGTGCAATTATGTCATTGTGTATTAGTGTTCAATCGAGTATATATCGACTAATTAATACTATACTTAGATTTTTTTGTTGTAAACCAGTCAATCGAAATTTTAAAAGATGGCTTTGCTATGAAATCGTTACAAATGTGACACAGGTGTAATAGTCGTACCATGGCACAGCCAAAGAGATCTTTTAAAAAAACGACTATCGTATAAAAGGTGCGTCGATATGGTGATTTATATCTATTCTTATCCTTTTTTTCCTAGTCTCCAATCCATATACTAAAAGCTAAAGCTTCACTTGTGTAATTTTTCCCAAGCATATCGAGACTCTTTTCTTTTTTTTTTTCCTAACCTACCGAAATCTAACGTGGTCTGGATTCTTTTTCTTTTCTTTTTTTTTTTTTGCAGACTTGCGAAATCTTATAGGGCAATAAAATACGTTACCAGCTTGTTAGATTTTGGTGACGTGATCGCGCAGCTATACTTTTTAGCAATAGAATTTTTACGAAGGTGAAAAAAAAATTGTCGAAAACCAAGTACCACATTCTGATCTGTATTTACTTGATTTTTTTTCGTTTTTTTTTTTTTTTGTTTTTATACCTACGTAACTTATTTGTACTTAATATACTTAGTTGATTGTTAAGGTAATGCTTTTGTACCTTTGTATGTTGTTTATACTATATACGTGACTTGTGTACCTAATTTTCTGTAAACTTTTGTACTAAATAATAAATTACGACCTATCGTATGTCACGATGGTTAGCTTTTGGATGTCTATATACGAAAAGCATATCTTAAATTAACATCTTTCAAATATTCAACGCGGCTGGTTAAAAATTCTTTAAAAGTAGTTACCATTGTGTGTTAATGGCAAGGTCTCCTCTCATGTCTATCGTCTTACCTACATAATATTACCTATCTGAACTCTCTTTTACTATAATATGTCGTATAGCTTTCGAGAATTCCTTTTTATACTCTCGTCTCTCTATATAATCTCATTTTGCAAGCTATACGATGCTACGTGTTTTTTTCCCCGACCCCTTTTTTTCTTCTTCTTCTTCGTCTTATAATACAAGCACCATGTCCTTTAACCCTTTTTAATTTAAGGTATGCTTTGACTTTAAAAAAAAAAATTCGTTTTACCAATTGTTATACTATACATATAATGTACTTGTACACATTTTGCTAAAAGCCTAGTGCGGGGATGTTTTTTGTACACCTTTTAAGTCAGTGTAGTAGTTCCTATTACGAGCCTGGTACCAATTTGTTAAAAATAGTTTTTAAAACATTTATTACGTGTTAGTTTTAATCGAGATGTTTCACGGTTTCAGACTTTGCGGGATGCGGATGAAGTATTGTCTTTGCGAAGAATTTTTTTTTTTTAGTAAAATTAGTGAATTTTATGCCTCCTGAGGTGTTTTGGCAGAGATGTCGATTGACTAGTCTGGTGATGTGGCGATTTGGGTAAAAATTGGAAAATTAGGAGAAAATTTTGTGGATATTTTGCCTAAGTATGTAAGTTTTAAATTCAAGAGGGAAATGGTAATTCAAAAAAATGGGATTAGAAAATTTTTCAATCATGAATTATGGCAGGTGATATTTCGAAAATTGAACAAAGCTTGTGATGATTTTTCTCCCAAGTTCAAAATTAAATAATTTACAAAAGAGAATTTTTGACCAAAAAAAATTCTAAAAAATAAAGAATTAATCATGAAAATGAATAATGCTTGAAAAATTAAACAAATATTATTCTAATCATTTTTTTCCTAGAATCCAAATTGAAGGAGTTGAATACGTTAATTCCGTCACTCGGACTTTTGGGCATTTTCTCAGACATTTTTGGACTTGGAAAAATTTCCAGATTTCCGCTGCCTTTTTGGATTTGAAAAATTTCAGAGATAATGCTCACTTTTAGATATTTTTTTAAGAAGATGTGTGTTGATTTGGCATAAGTTGAAAATTGAAGGCATTACGAAACTAAAAATCAATTTTGGAAAAAACATTGCAAGTTATTTAGCTTCATATTCAGTTGAATTTTCAATTTTGTGGCAAATTTTCTTCCCAGAGCTGCCAACCAAAATGTTGGAAAATCTCTAAATCGTTCAAAATTAACTTTAAAAAAAACATAAAAAATCTTTAACCCTTTTTTGGCCATTTTGTCGCTTTTATTCGAGTTTTCATCAAATACTTGAAGTAAAATTTGAAATAAGCTAATTTTTTCATGTTTTTTATTCATTATTCGAGAAAAAAATGCATCAGTGTTACACGATTTTGAAAAAAATAGTCAGTAAAAAAATTTTCCAGAACAATGTTTTTGACAAAAATGAAAAAAATCATAATAATTGATGGGCACGGACAAAATTTTTCCAAAAAAATGACAATTTTTAAGGTAAGAAAAAACATTTTTAGCACATTTTTCATCTTTTTCCGAAATATTCAAGAAAATCCTTAAAAAATCCCTGAAATTTTCTCAGCTAGTCAAAAATTCTCAACTTTGAGGATGAATCCTCAAGGTTGGCAGCTCTGTTTCTTACAAGGGTGACTTTTTTTACTTTTATTATGCTGATTTACCCCCTAATAACAGTAATTTACGAGTTTATTGCGGTAATTTATCTGTAATTACAGTGAATTACCCGTAATTACAGGGAATTACCTGTAATTACAGTGATTTACCCGTAATTACGGCGAATTACCCATAATTACGGTGAATTACCCACAATTACGGTGAATTACGCGTAATTACGGCGATTTTCCCGTAATTTTAGTAATTTACCCGTAATTACAGTATGTCTTTTTTGACTGTTATTATGGTAATTTACCCATAATAACAGTAAATTACGAGTTTATTGCATTAATTAACCGGTAATTACGGTAATTTATCCGTAATTACAGTATGTCATCTGATATTACCATAATTTACCTGTTTTCTCAGTCATTTACCTGTAATCCAGGGAGTTGAACCGTAACTGTAACCCGAATGAATCGTTTGAAAATTGCCTTGAACCCTAAACCAAACCAAAAAGTTTCGAAACCAGTTCCTCAGAATCAAACACAAACCGAAATGATTCAAAAACTGTAGCCCTTAACGGAACCTGAACCGAAATGATTTGAAAACCTCAACCCAAACCCGAACCATAATCTGAACCATAATAAAAAATGGTTTCAGTTATGGTTCGCAGCCCTTAATACACTTTTCAATTTATTTAAAATTTACTGTGCTTTAAACAGAGAGTGATGTAGATGAAATAAATGAAGACAGAAGGTCAAAAATTCAAATCAAAATTCAAACCACAAAACAATTTGAAAATCTATGAACTTGAATCAGAGCCCAACCTCGAACCAAAAGGATACAAAAACTGTAACCAAAACTGGAACCTGAATCAAAATGAATATCGCTTCAACTCCCTACTGTAATCTTGGTAATTTACTTGTAATTACAACAATATTTACCGGGGTAATTACAGTAATGATTTTGTAATCACACCGAATTACCATGTAATTACAGTAATTTACCTGTAATTACTACGATTTACCCGACAATTACAGTAATGTACTTGTAATTACAGTAATTTACTGGAAATTACCGCGAATTACCGGGTAACTACAGTAATTTACAGGAGGTTACCGCGAATTACCGCGTTATCAAAGAAATTTACCGGGTATTTACTGAAATTACAGCGAATTACCGGGTAACTTCAGTAATTTACAGTGATTGACAAGATCATTTAAAAAGTGATCTAAGATCATAATCAAAATCAATTCAAAAAATCGATCTTAGATCTCCATTAGGATCAAATTTTCAAATTGATCTAAGATCACCAACAAGATCATTGCTTTAAGATCAAGATCACTTTTTCAAAATTAATTCCAAATTAACTGTCAACTTCAAGTACATGTATGATAAAAACTAAAGTATAGACGAAGTATGAACCATAATACGTTTGTTTTTTTAAAAAGAAAAACAAATGGAGAAGAAAAAAGTGGGAAATACAATTTTCAGATCGCTAAATTTTCATTTTTTTACAAAATTATAACTCGGTATACTCGGTTTTTGGCTTTCAAGCGGCTGAAATGACCATGATCTTGACTTACAATCAAGATCACCTAAAATGATCTAAGATCACCATCAAGATCGATTTTAAAAAGTGGTCTTAGATCACGATCTTGGCACTTGAGATCATTAAGATCAATTGATCTTGCCCATCACTGATAATTTACCAAAAATTACCGGGTAATTACAATAATTTACTGGAATTACCGCGAATTATCGGGCAACTTCAGTAATTTACCAAAAATTACCGAGTAATTACAGTAATTTAACGTAAAATATCTCGAATAAACGGGTAATTACAGTAATTTACGGTAAATTACAGTGAGTTACCAGATAATGACAGTACTTCACCCGTAATAACAACTATTTACCCGGTAATTACAGTAAATTACCCGTAATTACCGAGTAATTACAGTAATTTACCGTAAAATATCTCGAATGAATGGGTAATTACAGTAATTTACGGTAAATTACAGTGAGTTACCAGATAATGACAGTACTTCACCCGTAATAACAACTATTTACCCGGTAATTACAGTAAATTACCCGTAATTACCGCGATTTTTCGTAATTTATCATGTAATTGCGGTAATTCAGCCTCTAATTGCACTAATTCGACCTAAGATTTTATCACGAAGTGAAATTTACTTTTGAAATTTTTTATGCTACCAACTTTTCGAAAAAGTCACTTGGGTGTGTTGGCAAATTTGGAAGCCGAAAGCCATTGCAGTTAATGGAAACCAATAAATTGAAAATTTCTCCATTTACAAATATGGGGATTTTTATCGTAGTGGGCGAAGGGGGAGGTATCGACCTTCAGGGCGGTTTTGGAGTTGAAAAAATACAAATCATTCTAGTTATAGGTTTGCCTGGTTATTTTAGTAAATTACTGTAACGACTCCCCCCTCCCCCTTCTACTCCAAATCTCAATGAATAATTTTAATTCTGATTTGCAAACTTTATAAGATTTTTCATTGTTTTAGTTACTACATCGTCGTCAGACATTGAAGAGGGAAATTTTTAGGTGCACATTCACTTCTATTATTTTCAAAAAAATATAATAAATGATGGATTAATAAAAATTAGAAATATTATGAACCATCTTTGATCAAGTTTTTTCCCCATCTTCCGAGGAATGATCTAGTTCAGCTTCTAAAAAGCTTTTTAAATATACTTTTCAGCGAAACTATCCAAATAACATTCAATACTTCATCTCGATCGGATCTCAGAGTCTGCAAATGAAAAAAAAAAAGGCTCGTAATTGTATTATTTGTTAACTATGGCACATTTTATGGGAAAATTAAAACTTTTTGTAATAAATATACGTATAAGTATCCAATAATTAAGTGGTTACCACGTTGTATAAAACCAAACATATCAATACCTTGTAACGTTACATATCATCATACTACATATCATTTGTTTATACATAATTTTGGTATTCACTTTTGAATACGTCTTACTTGTTCTTCAAGTTTGTTATATTTTTCCTTTTTTTTTTTTTTTTACTTTTTAATACCTTATAAGGTGTATTTGTTTTCTGTTTTTCGAAAGGTGAAAATTCTAGTACACGGTACCGTACAATAATTTACCTATATGCAGATCACTGCTATTCCTCGTGTAATGTTTTTTTTTTTTTTTAGACAATTCCAGCCATTGTTTTGCTCAGCAAAATAAATTTTACCAAGTCTCCGTTGTTAGATTACAAAAAAAATGATACCTTTCGTAATTTGAGGATTTAGAAATCATTCCGAGTGTTTGATTCTGCTCTATGCATGATATTTTTACTTAAATAAGGATTGAGAAATGAAGAAAATGTACGTTTATTATTTTCGTGTCATTTATTCGAGTACTCGAATCTGCATCAGACTTGTTAACGATACGTTCTTTAATGATTTCGATATTCGCAAGCTGGTACTAGAATTGTCGTTAAATACGAAGCTTTTCTTATTTGGAAAAGATTTTTTTAACGATGGAGTTTTCATTATTTTTTTGATGGGAAAGAGAGAGGTGGAATAAAATCGAGCATCGGAGATGTGAACCTGGAATAATTTAAGTTACATGTTTATAGGTTACCGTAGGTTTTTGGAGAAAGTATACGATTTTTGTAATTATACCAAAAATATGAGATGTGATGTTAGTAAATTAATTAGATTTGTTAAAGTTTTCATCCAGGTTGCATATCTTCGATTATTATTTTTTTCTTGTTATTATTTTCGTGTTAATACATATCGCTGTATTTATGTAATACCGATCCAATGATCGAAGAACCAATCGAAAAATACCTTCGACGAACTCATACATATCATTGATACATATCGATTACCATACCTAATATCAACATGAAGAAAAAAAAATCATTTACAATTTACCTGTACTTGTATTGTAATAAGTAAAGTATTTTTTTTGTATTTTATTTCTATTAGAATTAAATAAAGAGAAAAAATGTCAGGATGACTTTAGCATTTCAAGGGAACATGATAGACAATCTTTCATATATTTTATTTTTTAACACATGTATCTCGTCATTCGAACGGTTTAGAATAATTTTCAAATACTTTCAACCGTTCGATTCGAATTTCAAAATTGTAATACTCGAACATATCAAAACAGTGATCTTCCTTTTACTTTACTACGGTACCTTTTGATTTAATTGGAAAAAAGTTTAGCTTACGGTGGTTTCTATTCTGTTTTAATTTCTCGATCAAGATCAATCGGCATGCCTACATTTATGTTCTACAGGGTAGATAACGAACTTTTTGTATTGCTGAATACGATTTTAAATAATGAGATGTCAATGTGTATAAGCAGTATAGAAATGTACGAAATTACCTATCCACTATTTTACTATTTTAAATAGATGATTTTTGATCATTTTCCTGTACACGTACAATATTTATATTCTGTTTAACTTTAATATTCCATCGCAAACACAATTCGATAATCTATAATTACCAATTTTAATTTACATATTAATCTGTAAACTGTGTAATTTAAAAAAAAAAAAAAAGAAACCCGAACCTAATCTATCCTCTTCTTCGTATATACTGTCAAAACATACCTATCAACTATAGTCGTATTTAAAAAAAATGTATAAAGTCTTTTGTAAAAGCTTTATGTGTCGCATCTATCAGTTCTATGTGTGTTCTATTCCGTTTTTATATTAAAAAAAAAGCGTCCTAGATAAAAATAATAATTTAAAGACGTTTGTTTTACTACGAAAATTAATAAAGCGTAATTGTTTGTACGTCTTTAGAGGCTATTCAAGCAGTTTGTAGTATGCGATGCTATTTGTACTGCGTTTCATAATAAAATTGTTGATAAAATTGCTGATTTGTTTATTTATTGTGTCAATTTTTCGCAGGGATGCTCAGAGATGAAGAAATCGAATACATTTAGTTATTTTTTGAAAAATTTGATGTTTTTTTTACAATTGTTTAGTAAATTGGGACTCGTAGGGTTGCCAGGCAGTCATTCAAAAGGGAGAAGTTTTTGATGAAAAAAAATGGGACTTTATGTAAAAAGAGTGGAGCTGGGTTTAGAGGGGGGATTTGGCCCTGAGCACCGAATTTTTAATTATCTAGTGGAAGTTGGTCCGCATGGTTAAAAACCCCCGTGAAATTTTTTTTAGCTCGATATCTCAACTTTGATCCCTTTTGGGGGGTTAAATGTGGATTTTCGTTAAAAATTTCAATTTTTGGCAGTTTTCAACCGAATTTTTTCAAACTTGCAAGGATGATAGATAGTATCAAGGGTAATTTTTGGAATTTTTTGAAAAAAATTTCGAGCACTTT
>FIZU01029557.1:0-10019 GCA_900064475.1 Pseudococcus longispinus
TTTTTTGTTGCAAATTTTATATACTTCAATTTTAGTTATGTCCATTTTATCATTTTCACGCATATTTACAGAGTTACGAGCGAAAAACCGCGAGGTGGTCTCTTTGGGTCCAGAATTGGAGGACTTCCCGAGGGGTGAGGTTCGGGGACTTTTTAGTGGTTAATCAGGATGTCAAAAGGGACATTTTAAAATAAAAAATTTGTTGATAACCCAAAATGCAATTTGCATCACTTTTTGGTCTAATTTTACTGGACTAATGGAGAAAAAAGTTTTACTAAATTACTTTGTTTCTATTTTTGATATTTTTAGAGTTATTTGCTGAAAACTGATGGAGTATGTAACAAACTCGAAATATTTCAAATTTTAGCAATGAATACTGCAGCTTTAGGAAAAAATTTTCTGAGGAAACAATGGTTGAAGTGAAAAAATTGAAATAATTTCGTTTCTCCAGAATTTTTTTTCTACCCTTCCATTTTTGGGAAGGTCGGAAGTAGGAGGAAAAGTCCTAAAAACTTGAAGTGATATTTTATGAGAAATTATTTTTTGTTCGTTATCAAATTTTCCTGTTCATGGAAATTTCTGAGTAATTCTGTAGAAAACGAATTTTCTAAAAACCTGTGATTCGAACACTTTCATGCACTTTTTTTTTCAAATTTCAAAATTGCTAAGCAAATATTTAAATGAATTGAGAAGTGGTGACGACAAAATTTAACGGATTTGCTGATTTTTGCCTTCATTTTATTGTACTTTTTAAATCTCAAATTGAATTTCCACATCAAATCGTAAATAAATTTGATCAAAATTAACAATACCATCAAATTGTGATAGTTGGTTATACGAACTTGCGAAAAAAAAAAATTGAAACAAAAATCATGAAAATACTGATTTAGTTCCAAATAAAATTGTATTGGTTAATTTTCAAACGATTTTTTTTTTTTAAGAGAAGCATTGATAAAATATTTGAAGTCATTTTGTTATACTTTCATCTTCATCAATATTGATAGTAAGTTGATGAACAAAAGTAAATGTAATTTTTTTGTTTTGACCTAAGAAAGCTGAGAACTCTTTTAATTTTTTCGCTGAAAAAAAGTTTCGATTTATAATTTTATCGAGTCCAAATTTTGGACGAAATTATTTTTTTCTGTCCCACAACAACAAACATGAAGCTTGAACCCCCCCCCCCCCCCCCCGCCCCCCTCATGAACGCATTATCAACATTTTTCAACGTTTTAACTCTCAAAGCTACTTTTATGAAAATTTTTCTGTCTTAAAAGCTCAATTACCAAGTAAATAAATTATTTTTCACCATCGATTTTTTTTTTTTGAAAAATTGTTTTCCTCTATTTTACTGATTTTTATGCATTATGGATATTTCTCAAAAATTGAAATTGATGGAAGTTTCCTGAATCAATTTTTTTCTATGATCAACTTCCTTTTTGATCTTCTCACTACCAATGTCACTTTACTGATTTCAAAAAGTATAATTTTTCGTATAAAAAATCGTCAAAAAATCATGCAAAAGTCATCAACTTGTGATTAAAATGATACAAAATAATCGAAAAAGTTCTCAGATCCGTTAAAATTGTTTCAAGTGTCTGAGAAATCGTCAGAACATTACATAAAGTCAATAAAATATCATCAAAAGTTTCCAAAACATTATGAAAAACGTTCAAAATGGAAAAAAGATTTGTTTAATATAAACAAACGTCGTTAAAAATGATAAAAATTGATAAAAAAATTTTCAAATGTTGAAAAATGTTACATTTGTATTGAAATTTTCCTAAAAAAACAACGTAACAGTTTCCAAATTGTCGAAAAAATTGATAAAAATACAAGAAAACTCAATGAATTGTAATTAAAATTGCAGCAAAATATTGGAATACCAACAAAATTTTGCCTAAAATCAGCAAAATATTGCAAAAATTCAACGTTCATTTGAATTATAATCAAAAAATTTTGAACAATTTGGACCAATACGACATTTTAACGAATTTTCAACAAATTTTCAATCATATTTCTTATTTAACACTAAAAAGAATTAAGAATTTAAAAAACAGAAAAACACTACCTGTTGTGGTTCTAAATGTCATTAACAACAAAACTGCATTTTCAGCAAGTAGTGAAATTCGCTGAAAATTGCATTCGTAATGATGCTGACGTAATTTCAAAACTTTTTACTCGACTCATCTATAATCATGGAAACTTGAAAAGAACGCAACACAGAAAAATTCCAGAACGAAACATTTCCATCGTGTAAATTCATTAAAGTGACAATAAAAACGAAATTTTTTCGTTTTTTAAATTCACCACACCCGAAAAAAGAAAAAAACCATCGTCAAATTTTCATCCCCAAAGTTCATTTTAACCCGTCAAATATGAAAGAATGGTTCGCTCCAGTAAGAATACCTTGTTTTCTGAAAGCTTCGCCGAGTGAATATCTAAAACTGTCTTTCGTATTATACCATATTAGGTGATAATTTTATATTCTTCGGGGCGAAGAAATTTCTTACGAAAAACCTACACCAGAAGGTTTTTTTCGCTCGACTATATTAGTATTCAACTCTTTTCTTCAACGTTGTTCAACATTTTCTTTTTTAAAGCTTCTACACCGCGTAGAATTTGAAATTTAAATTTTTTGCAGCAACGTTACATATACAATTCGTATATATACGTCTATGTACATCGGCATCAGCTTTGCCAAAAAAAAAAAAAAACGATAAAAAGAAAGAAACATTTATCTTATTCTGTTTGTCTTTATGTTTATCGCATTTTTATTCTTATTCGCGGTTCATTAAAATGGCCAAACACGTCGGAGTATTTTTTATAATTGAATTGCTTGGTTGTGTATTTTTTGCCTCTTCGTTGTATCTGCTCGCAGGTGTGATCATTTTTTTATTTTCAACGTTGTACGTTCGCTCTGCGAATATATGGCGTGAAACATATTTCGCCGCGGATTAAAAAATGGAATTAAATGATAAGTACTTTAAGCCATTCTTTCCAGTTAGCACATTATTTGCGAGACTAAAAAGCTCTCGTTGAATTGGGTGAAAAAAATTATACTACAATATCGAAGGATTATAAAGGTATATTGCGAAAAAAATACGATTTTATAATACGAAAAAGCGTTTTCGCGCGAAATTTAAATTAGCTGCGCCAATTTCGCGCGGCCATTTTTTCCAATCGATTACTCGCGTATTTATTACGATTTAACGAAATCAAATCCGTTTAATTGGAACGGATTTTAATTAAATTAGCTTTCCAATTGAAATAATACGAAATAATGTTTTTTTTGATTAAAAATTAAGTAAAACAATTTCACCATTTTTGATGGTGGTTTTTTTCCAATTAACGTGTTAGATTTCAGTTTTACGAGTTTGGTGAACGAAGATAGCCTTCCATTCGATGGGTTTGTATACTTTTTGATCGCTTCTAAAAGACGAATAAAGTACGAATTTTCTTTTTTTAATTTGTTTACGAATCCTATTCTGGATTTAATTGCCAGTTTTCAGCTTTAAGTCATTTAATATCGAGTCATTTGGGTTGAATTTTATCAAGGAAATTGAATGTGCAAATAGTTTTCAAATTTCGAAGTATCGCTTATAGGGCCAGGAAAGTGTCAGTTATGCAAAATTTTTACATAACCTTTTTCGTAGTATTTATTGTAGGCTTTAAATTAGTTTATGTGCAAATTTCGCTTATCTGTCAAATTGAAGGCGCTACAGAACTTATAATATTACATTGCATTGTAACTCCTTCAACATGAGAGATAGACAAAATTCATACATAACCTTAATGATAGTAATAATCAAGACCTTTAAGATGAGTTATGTACAAATTTTGCCTATCTGCCATATTGAAGGCGCTAGAGCACTTACAAAACTCAAATTTATGTAGCTCCTTCAACATGAGAGATAGGCAAAATTTGTATATGACCTTAATGATAGTAATAATCAAGACCTTCAAGATAAGTTATGTACAAATTTTGCCTATCTGACATATTGAAGCCGCTAGAGCACTTACAAAATCGTAAAATTCTGTAGTCCCTTCAATATGAAAGATAGACAAAACTCATACATAACTTTAATAATAGTAGTAATGAAGATCTTCAAAATGACTCATGTACAAATTTGGCCTACCTGCTATATTGAAGGCGCTAGAGCGCTTATAAAATCGTAAATTTCGATTTTCCAAGTTGAAAATTTAATTTTTGGCATGGGTTCGAAAAATATGGAATTTTTAAAATGATATGATTTATTTTTTTTAAAGGTAAAATGTTCTTTTTTCAATATTTTTCATTGTTTTCTTCATTTTTTTTATCCAAACTTCAAAATTGTATTTTTGGCAGGGGTTCGAAAAATGTGGGATTTTCCATCCAAAATTTGTTGACATTCATTTTTTTATTCATTTTTTTCACGCTTTCTGGTGTTAAAAAAATTCAAATTGAAAATTGATTTTGGCAGAGGTGCGAAAAATACAGAATTTTTCAAACTGATTTTTAAAAAATTTGTCAATAGTTAATTTTTCAATATTTCTTCTGTGCAATTCAAAATTTAACACTCATTTTTCAACACTTTCTTCGAGCAATTGGGGCAAATAATTTTTCGATGTTCTTGCACGCAGCGAAGAATGAAATCAACCTGAAAAATTCCGTATTTTTTGCACCCCTGCCAAAATCAATTTTCAATTTGAATTTTTTTTCAGCATGAAAGTGTGAAAAAAATTATTAAAAAAATTAATATTGACAAATTTTGGAAAATACTTTACTTTAAAGAATATCACATTTTTCGAACCCCTGTCAATTTGAATTTTTTTTAAGCAAGAAAGTTCGAAAAAAATGATTAAAAAATTTTATGTCAACAAATTTTTGAAAATGCGCTACTTTGGAAAATCCCACATTTTTCGAAACCCTGTCAAGAATTCAATTCCGAGGTTTGGATCAAAAAAATGAAGAAAATAATGAAAAATATTGAAAAAAAGAACATTCTACGTTTAGAAAAAATAAATCGTATCATTTTAAAAATTTCATAGTTTTTGAACCCCTGTCAATTATTTTTTCCAAAGGTAAAATGTTCTTTTTTTCCAATATTTTTCATTGTTTTCTTCATTTTTTTAAATTCAAACTTCAAAATTGAATTGTTGGCAAGAGTTCGAAAAAGGTGGGATTTTTTAAAGTAATGAATTGTCAAAAATTTGTTAACATTAATTTTTTTTATTTTTTTTTCAATTTTTTTTGTTAAAAAAATTCAAATTGAAAATTTATTTTGGCGGGGGTGCAAAAAATACGGAATATTTCAAGTTGATTTTTTAAAAAATCGATAGTTAATTTTTCAATATTTCTTCTAAACAATTCAAAATTAAGCACTCATTTTTCAACATTTTTTGCACGCAGCGAAGAACAACTTGAAAAATTCCGTATTTTTCGCACCCCTGCAAAAATCTTTTTTTTTTCAACAAAAAAGTTTGAAAAAAAATATTAAAAAAATTAATGTCAACAAATTTTGGAAAATGCATTACTTTGAAAAATCCCACATTTTTCCTACCCCTGTCAAAAATGCTATTCCGAAGTTTAAATAAAAAACGGTTCGAAAAATTATTTGCCCCGATTGATCGAAAAAAGTATTTAGAAGAAATATTGAGAAATTAACTATCGACAAATTTTTTAAATATCAACTTGAAAAATTCCGTATTTTTCGCACCCCTGCCAAAATCAATTTTCAATTTGATTTTTTTTGACAAGAAAGTTTGAAAAAAATTATTGAAAAAATCAACGTCAACAAATTTCAGAAAATTTATTACTCTAGAAAATCCCACATTTTTCGAACCCCTGCCAATAATTCAATTCTGAAGTATAGATAAAAAAAGTAAAGAAAATAATGAAAAATGTTGAAAAATAGAACATTCCACCTTTAGAAAAAATAAATCATATCATTTTAAAAATTCCACATTTTTCGAACCCCTGCCAAAAATTCAATTTTCAACCTGGAAAATCCATGACTTTTGACCTCGTAATTTTTTGCATAATCCACAATTTTTCCTTGACTTCCACGACTCTGTAGACGCCCTGTAAAATTTTGAATTTGAATTTTCCCTCCGAAAGGCCACAGGTAATGAACCGCTTCAAAAGTGAAAATAAAGATACCTTTTCCCTTCGCACGAATTATCCCAACTCTACCCATTTTTGACACAACTCAACAGGGTTACGACAACGGGACAAATATCGAATGAAAAATCTTCTCTATAAAGAGTATCGTAACACAATGATAACTAATCCACGGCACGAGGTCGCGTTTGAAAATAAGCCAATTATTCGCCATTGATAATACAAAACGGTGAACTTGGTTGAAACACGTGCACATCAAGTACAACTTTTAATATAGGTCAACACATTTTGACATTTTCAAGACTACCAGCAGCGTGTGCACAAAAGTTAGCCCGAAACTAACTACGTAGCGTTACGTAGGTACACATAATTCGTACGTACTCATTCCCAAGTTCAAAGTTTTTGTCAACTTTCAACGCACAAGATATCGATACGAATTGGACAAAATGACGGATCCCTTTTGGGACATAGAAGCAATCCGACATACGTGAGACGCATCATTCACCACGACTTTATTAATTGTATAATTTCGCCAACTTTCGAGTATCTTTTTAAACACTCGAATATGCTATGGTATTTTGCAGTTACCTCCGATATCTCTTTTCTCACTTTGTAAAACGTCCTAATTAAGCTAACAGCTTGGCCATTGTTTCTGAATGAATAATTTAATCGTTAATGTGTGTTAAGATAAAAGATGTTAGTGTTGACCTCGGATGTGTTAAACCTCCTCCACTAATAGTCATTTGGATTACGTCCAGGACCTATTGTATGGCGCGAATTTTCATCCCGCACAATGTTTTTTGCGGCTACGACACGAGCTGGGTGCTGGTTTCCATGTATTTCAACGTAACCGGAATTAGGGTCGTTTTCAACCGCCATCAACGTCACAAATTTTATCAAAATTTTTTCACCCGACGAATACTGCTCCGGACGAGTGGCCGTTTAATAGTAATTTTAATAGTTTTGCATACTAAAGCTTCGTAAATAATAACTGCAGTGGGTGTTTTGGGCCTGAACTGCATGTAACAGGCCCATATCTCGCGTTGTTTGAATTCGTGTTAATAGTTTTGCATAATCAGTCCGCCGTAAATAGCGAGACGTTATGTTGATACATTTGCATAAGCGGTACCGTAAATATGATAATCTTAGATGGTTAATAGGCGCGTCTAGTCGGTCTTTTGCAACGAGAGCGGATATTTTTTGGATGAAATTTGCATCCAGGTGCTAGGCGTGACGTCAGTGGAAGACATATAATCTTATACATAATTTGTACGATTTCGGCTTTGTATTATTTAAAGGAGGGAAAATTGTGAGGGCGAATTTTAGGAGTTCGAGAAGGATATTATTATTTTTTGGAAGGCGATTTTGAAATTAAATGTAGAATGAATTGATTCGGATTTCTCGAATTTGAATATTTACAATAGAATCTACTTGTAGAGAAGTTGTGTTCAGAATTCTTCTCAAAGAAGGGTTGAAATATTATGCAAAAATCGTCGAGATGATCTCGGCAAAGATAATGACAAGAACTAGTCAAGAACTACCTTTTTTTTGGCAATTTGAAAAAAGATATAAAATAATTTTGTCTAAAGAGATAAAAATATCTTGGTAAAAATTTGAGTCTTCAAACTTCATTTTTTTCCTATCGCAGAACCAATATTTTACCCCCAAAAAATAATTTGCTCAAAATTTTTATATTTTCTTACCTTCTTCTAATTTGAATGGAGGCACAAAAATATCAACATTTTCAATTTTTTATTTGCTCGTACCTATATTGAAAAATAAAAATTGAAAAAATGCCAAAAAAATCTCATTTAACCCTTTTGTAACCTTAAGAGATCTGTTGGATACTTAAAATTATTCATTGCATCGTCTACTTTCATTTTCCTGTGTCAAATTTGCTTTAAATTGAAAAAAAAATTGCACTCAACTTCTCACCCTTAAAACAGAAGCTGATATTAGCATAAAAAGTTCAACTTTTCCCTCTCCAATTTTTTTATTAGAAGATAAAATTTTAAATTTGTAATTCAGATAAGCAATTCAGAACCCGAACTATGACCTTTTTAATTGAATTTATCATTGAAAATCCATCTAAAGCCGAATGATAGAGCTCAAAAGTTGGATTAGGATGTTTAAAATTATTACCACGTTTTTTCAACGCCATTTTCGTGACAACTTTTTTTTACTACCCCCCCCCCCTCCCGCTCCCTCCAAAAAGGTAATTTTCAAATCACCCTAATTCTCAACTACGACACATTTGGTCAAGATGAATTAAAAATTAATTTCCTTTTTCAACTCGCATTCAAGAAAACGAAAAGAAAATTGCAAAAAAGAATCATAAAAATAATTTTTTCATAAAATGAATTTTCTAATCGTAAAATAAACGCCATTTTCGAACTCAGCGTACCCAAAAACCTTGAAAATGATACGTATGAAGGGTTTTTATCACTTTTCAATTTCTCTTCCCCCTCCTTTCTCCTCTCCCTACCCCCTCTACCTGAGAAATTACATTTTATTTCCCCAATAATTAAATTAGCCGCAAAATAAATATTCGAAATACAATTTAATATTCGAAGTTGATTATTTGAAATACCGCTCAAGTTGAAATATAGCAAAATAATTCAAAATGGGGGTGTGGAAGGGGGTTGTGGGGGTGAAAATGTTGAAAAATGATAACATATCGTCATGTATATCGATTTCAAGGTAGTCGAAAACACTGATTTCGAATCCGACATTCATTTTTAGCTTGGATTCAATTTTCAGACAAGATGTACAAAAGGACCACTGCTGAAACATTTTTTTGGTAGAGCAGAAGGTAGGAATATGGCCCAAGGAATTAATATACGCACTTCTCCCCCTCCTCCCTAATTCTTCATAATCGAGCAGTATTAAAAAGTGGAAGATTATGGCAACTAGTTACTTTGTGATAGGAACAAGGCTTCAGGTGGCCTCCCTCCATTCGTTTTCATCTAGGTAATTACAAAGTGATAAAATTGGTTTTTGTGAATATGCAAATTTTTATCCCATATGCTCCAAACTTGTGGAGTAGTCCTTATTTTGGGAATTTTTGAATTTTTTTCGGGACTACGGTCAATTGGTTACACATATGAAAAAAATAATTCCCCAATTTTTAGTATTTTTCGCTACACATCTGAAAAAAAAATTTCGCATATAAAATGGTTTCAAAGCACCACCCAAAAAACACCATTTATGGGGATTTTTTATCTTAACCTCATTTTCAGGAATATTCATTTTCTATTATATTTTCTTCATTTTTGATCGTTTTTGAGAACTTTTCAAAGGTACGATAATGATGAAAAAACGCCATAAACTGTTTTCTTGGGTAAAAATGTGTGTTTTGAGACCATTTTATGAGCAATAAAAATTTTTCCAATTTTTATTATATGTGTACTGAAAAACATAAAAAATACCCAAAAATTGTCATTTTTCAATGCCCCATAAAACAGGGGTGAATGTAAAAAATCTCCGAAAATGGTCTTGTTGGGTACAAGTAGGAATTTTCTGACCACGCTGCTTGAATTTTTTTTTAAATTTTAAAAAATTGTGTTTTTTATTTTTTTTAAAGAGAGGGCTCGCGGAACCACATGAAATTCAGTTAGAGAAAAAATTAAAAAACCAGGAATTATTTTCTTCATATGTGTAACCAATTAAAGGGGGTCTCAAAAAATTTCTAAAATTTCCAAACTAAGGTCCACTCTAATGAACCACCCAAAAAATTTTAATTTCAATTATGTTTTCTTGAAAAACATTATTCATAGTCAATTCTTAATTTTCTTCGATTCGTCAAGTCAAATTAGACAAAAATATGGTAGTTACTCGGACAAATTTGGGGCAAAGATTTTTTTTCACAAAGTTGTTGGTAATGATGCTCTTGATGACATATCTAAAATCCCCGAAATTT
>FIZU01029571.1:0-10252 GCA_900064475.1 Pseudococcus longispinus
AAATACTGGTACCCGTGAACCAGTATCACTTTTTCACGATTCGACACTAGCGACTCTATCGGAGTGCAAACTTCCTAATTCCACGAAGGAAGCAAACGCAAATAAAAAGTACAAGTGCGCAAACAAACCACAAACGATCAACACCACGAATTGGAATCAAAAGAGTAGGTATACTTATCACAAACCGGTGCAATTTATGCTAATGTGACAGATGGGTAAAGCCGAGAGCTCAATAGGCACTAGGCAGAAAAAAACTAGCAAGAGATGCGCAAAAATCCTTTCGGGGTAAGGGTAATTGTCTGTATCTTGCTCCCTTCGCATCCGACAGCTCGCTACACAGGTATCGTACCCAGACCTACTACACGTACAAACTGAAATAGGAAATAAATGGTATCTTACACCAGTCGGATAAGACCATTGCAACGGTCCATCATCGTCCGAGCAGATCAACGTCAACGAGCCATTTTTTTCGATAACTTCTTCGGAAACATTTGGTAAGATTTGCAAACCTGCAACACGAAACAATCGCAAAATGTAGGTAAATATCAGTAAATAAGTAAGTAGACTATCTAGATTCCCGTTAAATTATTAATGTTCAATTTCAAGTAGGTATCTTCGCTTAACTATAAGTATAAGTAGTAAAAAGTATGTCAAAACTACGGTACCTTATACGCGTAAGAAGTAAGAACAAGTACAAAATATTCAAACTAGAAACTAGGTAGGTAAGTAGGTAGGTAGGTAGGTAGGTAGGTAGGTAGGCAGTTATATCTCGTAATCGGGCCTATATTAATTCGCATCGAAGGTTTCTCAAAATCCGAGTCATCGAAAGAAATCTCCGTTT
Organism: Pseudococcus longispinus; assembly: GCA_900064475.1. Classification (NCBI taxonomy): domain Eukaryota; kingdom Metazoa; phylum Arthropoda; class Insecta; order Hemiptera; family Pseudococcidae; genus Pseudococcus; species Pseudococcus longispinus. The sequence continues at coordinate 842 of FIZU01029571.1, forward strand.
CAATTCAGACACGGGAGAAAAAAATTACATACACGGGTCGAGTCGTCGAGTCATTTATCGTACGTTCAAAATTAAAAATACCCATCTTTTAAAAGCTGATACTCGCCACAGTAAGAGTTAATGTTCTCGTATACTTAGTATCTCGAGTATAGTATAGCGTGTACCTTATTTAGACGCGCGCACTGCGCAGTCTGAAAGTAATCTTTTAAATTACGTAGCTTTTCGTACGGTATTTTCAAAAAAGCGGCATTTTTCTTTTTTTCCTTTCTTTTTTTTTGGTGTTCATTATCGCTCGATCGCTTTGCAAAAGAACATTTATAGGATTTAAAAAGCTTCGTTGGAAAAGTTGACCTAGAAAACTACTATGGGAGCGAACATTTTCAAGGAGACGCGTAATCTGGTCTCGGCGGTAATTACCCAAATGAATAACGCGATGGCTATGGAAAAAACCGATGGAATTGAAATGCCGCGTGTAGACTACGACAAGTGATGGAGATTGTTTCGTTGGACGAGGTAGGCAGTAGGCACTTTTTGCAACGAAGGCGATAGTTAGCGAAGTGTCGAATTGCTCGTAAGAATTCGACAAACAAAAATACCCGCCATTTCGTAAGCGTAATCGAATAATTACTCGATTAGGATAAGAATATACTCGCGCGCGTAGTTATCATAGGTGTTAGATTTAAATGATAAATAGACGAGTCGAGAGTACATAGTACATTGTAACTGAATAAATAAGGAAGCGAGTAAAAAATTAGGTAAGCGTAATGGTATCTAAGAAACTCGAGTACGACCTATAGGTTCTTATTATAAGCAGACAAAGGTTCGAGTAAGCGAGCACCAGGAAAACATGATCCATCAGCCCATTTTATTATAGTACAGGGCCGGATTTAAAAAGTTTATCCCCCGAGGTCAAATAATTGGCTAAAAATTTTTATAGAACAGGAAACGTCGAGCTACACGCTGCATTCGTTTTTCGAATTTGAAAATTGCGAGCACGCTAAATTGCTAAATTTCATAATTTCAAAACTTTCGAGTAACTTGGTGAAGGCCCCGGGAGGGGGGGCAATGCCTCTACTGGCTCCCTTAAATTCGACCCTGGCACAAAAAACGAAACGAAATAGGACGTTGACAAAACTGCGTAGGTAATATAGGTAGGTACCTATCGCTAATAGATGTGCAAACAAATTTTTCGCTATAGGTAGCTAAAAATCGAATGAAATGTTGATCGACGGATCGAACTTCACTTTCCATAAACACGTTTATACAAAATACAGTATGTTGCCGGTAGAGACCAGTTGGCTGCGGGGCCGACAATGACGTAAGTCATTAGCGGGTAATTTTTCGTCCGCGAAATGAACCAGATCAGTTCCGAGAATACATTAACATTACGGACTACTGTATTTTAGAATTTAGAAGGAAAACTAAATCCGACAACCACGATGACCGGTCCCAAGTACTAGTTGTGTTTAGGGCAGGCACGTCGCTAATTTATAACAACTCTAATATAAGTACCTACATCTGTACGTACTACCTATGCAGTACACAAGTACGAATGTAATATGTATCTATCTATTAACCACGCGTAGGTGTAGCTGTTGAACACGTGTTCGTTTTCCCCAAACAAAGAAGAATTAACGAATTAAAACGAATACGTTAATCAACGGGCTGCGGATTAGTGGCTCGGTTGAGTAAACGAGTACAGTTTAACTGGCGAAGTAAGGATTCCCGCTGCTTGGTTTTTCCACGCGACGTCAACTTCGTGTACCTATACGGCTATCTTGAGACGATTGCATCGCGATCGTGCCACGCCACTTCTCACACAATCGCATAAAGGTTAAAGAAGAAGACGTGTGAGGAGTACAAATTTGCCATAGATTTACCTAAGAAATTTTTAGAACTACTCAAAGTAACCCTAGAACTGACAGTCCTACAAAATACAGCATTAGAAAATAACGCCCTAGAAAACAGCCTCAAAAAAGACAAGCCAGTCCTGGAAAATAACAACCCTGGAAAAGGCAGTCCTAAGTGATACTTGTTTTAATAATATAAGAAGGATTAAGACAGCCGTAGAAAATACAGCCTCAGAAAACACAAGACAACCCTAGAAAAGACAGCTTTAGAAAAAGCAGCTCCAGAAAATATACTCGTAGCACTACGCACTAGAAAAGGCAGCCCTAAAAAATACAGTCCTATAAAATAATGCCATTGAAAAGACGATACAGCTCTGTGATCTATGAAATTTTCCAAGTTGAAGCGTGACGGAATTCAAAAAAATATGTCAGAATTTCGTGTTGATCGGTCAGAAAAATCTGTCGTTTTTCGCGGAATTACTCGTAGCAAAATCATATCCTATGTAGTCGGTATGCTAAGAAATCACGTAAGATTTTGTTTGGTTCGTATTATTTGTTTTAAAAAAATACTTTTAAATTATCTCAACTGACAACAGGTAGTTATGCGTACATTTTTCAACTATACTCGCTGCTCAAATTTAGTTTTACAACAGCCCAAACATGGCACAACTGCCCGTTAGAATGACCTATGCTAAAATTAAAATATCTAATCGATTCGCGACGCGGCGATTGGAATTTGGAAAGGGTACCTACGTGGAATATAGAAATGAAAGATAATCCAAGTACCAATGCCTTAGTAGGTACGAATATATGTATCGGGTAGAGAACTAGAAATATAGAAATGGTCGAGCAAGCGATACAGGCAGGACGCAGATACTTTGTACTCGGCCATCGAATCCTTTATTTATCATTAACAACTGGTAAACTGGTGTAGAACGCATCGCTAGCAGCGGGGTTAATGAGGCGATTGAAGAGATAACGCGTTCAAAACTTGAGTCTAACAAGCGAGTACCTATAACTAAGTACTGCGGACTAACGAAATGGACCAGAATGTAGGCTACCATATCGCAGACGGGTTAATTACGAAAATTTTCGTTTTTAAACACGAACGAGCGAGCGAATGAGCAAGCGAGAGAATTCTGGAGAGTTTAGGTTCAAATGTCACGAGTTAATTGTATCCGCCAGTTGCGACCAGGGTCGTCAATGAACAATAATGGTCGCGAATGCGACCGGAGCTGGTTGTATTCGACTCGTTCGGTGGAGAATTTCACAGAGACACCATCGGTGGGTCATGTATCGCGTAGCTATGACCAGAGATGTTCGTTGAAAAGTTGTGAAAAGAAAAGTTGGTCGGTGAAAAGTACTTTTCAAAAATTTAAAAAGTCGAGCGACATATCAATTTATTCGTCCGAATACGGTACGCGGGTGAAATTCATCGATCGAGCAAATCTCCTTCGTTTATGACGAGGATAAACCAGCTAGGTTGAAGAATTCCTACGTTTTTTTGTCCACTCTCGAGTCTCGAGTGAAACAAGCCATCAAAACTGTTGAAATTGTTTGTTGATCGTTTTTTCTACTTTTTAAAAAAATGTGCATTTCACGAAAATGAGACGAGATAATAAAGTTTTCCATTATTTTTCATTATCGAAGGCATCTTTGCGAAGCTCTCGATGAGAGCTTTAAAACAGCATTCGCACTTTTCTTTACTTTTCACATTTTTCACCTTCTTTTCACTTTTCTTTTTGCAAAAATTACTTTTCGGAAAAGTGAACATCACTAGCTACGGCTTTCGTTTAGCGTTCAAGTATGCCTGCACAGTGCCTGCCTACCTACCTAACGTACCTTCACCTATACCTACGTGAAATAATTACCTACCTACAAACGTTGGGCAAGTCTAACTGATAAGTAGTATTATACCCAAGATGTAACGCGCTCGTAGGTACATACTTACAGTAAAAGAAAATGATACTCTCATCCCCGGCTCGAATAGGTACCGTGTAATTTGAAAAAAAAATTCGAGCCGCGCTCCGGCGCGCGAACGCAGAAAGGTGTTGCGTTAGCTTACGTCACGAGGATACGAGATGACGCGGCCTATAGTGACGCGACGCGCGATGATGTCATCAGTAGGGAATGCCCCGTACAATAAGAAACCAAGCGTAAGTAAGTGTAAGCAGAATGCAGATATACATTTACGTAGGTACTGTCTACCTGTGTATTTGTAAGTAAACACGCTACAGCTGGGTTACGTTGTTGATACTGAATGAACGCGGAGTGGACGGGGCCAGGGCCAGGGGAAAGCCCGCTCCCCACGAGTTGATCTCAAGTCACGAGGTGAGAATGGAGAACCGGTGACTGACTAATACCACCACGTTATACGTACGCGGATACGTATTATTTGTATTTTGTACCTTATATTTAGGTTTTACCTAGCTACGTGAACGCGGTGTGGCTTGGCTAGTTGGTTGTCGCCGTCGGTAACCTGTTGCAGGTATTCGGCACAACGCAACCTTGCCCCGCGCCGCACCGCGTCCGCGTCCACAAAACAGCTCGCCATAGTTCGCTCTCGAGCTGTGCTCGACGGACACGGTCGCGTCCAACCCATTAGCCGCCGCGCATCGAGTTCTAGCTAGCCGTAGAGCATACAAATAGCTAACAATACCTACAAAATACTCGTAGGTAAGTATACGGATACATGTGCGAGTGCGAGGATTTCACGTGTTCAGACCGGCGAGGCGACGGGTAAGCGACAGGCACAGGCGTACAACAAATGGAAAGCGAGACATCCGCTTACTTGTCCAGCAGAATCTGCAGAAAGCGAAAAATCGACATGCGCCATCCTCGTATAGCACATTTTTGCTTCGCGTTCGAAGCATAACTCGACTACGAATCACGGCAAGGTACGGTACAGCGAGCTAGGTAAACGAGTCGATGTTTAGTAACGGATGGATAGAGGGAATAGCCAGATAGGTAGATACCTACTACCTAGGTACCACCTTTGCTGACAGTGACAGCATTATGTAGGAAATTAGGAATTGACGCCATCGACCATCACCGGTGCAAGCGGATAAGGTATTATAGTATAGTATATTTTTGCATAATCAACATTCCGGTCTAGAACACATCTCTTTTGGCCCCCAGTACGCAGTAAGTTAGTGGTATTCTAAGTAATGGGCTCGGTAGAGGGCACACGCGCATGTACCTATAGGCTATATAAGTACCGCATAATATAGGTAACGAATACGCGCATAGGTAGGTATATGTACTTCGCTACTTAATTAATGTAGGTTAAGTGCGATGACGATGACTCACCAGCGGCCAAATGAAACGAGTACAGCAAAAACAATGAACGGAACGCGTTTTTCATCTCTCCCCGGTAGTACATATACTTGTAAGAGTATTAGTGTGTCCGATTGAGCAACTACAGCGATAGGCGACAGCTGAAACCAGAGTTGTCATAGCTGTCGCAAAAGTACAGGTTGATAACGCAAAGTCCGAAATTAGTAACTACGAGTTGGGATTCTCGTACGTATTTGTGCAACTAACACGCTTCACCATCCGCGAGTGCGAGACGTTTAGGTAAGCGCGAACCAGAGTACCGGGAAGATCAGAGTACCGGGAAGATGATCGATCGCGATGATTTTCCACACGGATCACAAATCACGACACATCCAAGGCGCAGGCGCAGGCACAACTTTACTCTAAGCACGTTCCAGAGCCAGAGGTTGCCGAATCGATGATAACTCCTTTTCGTATTTTCGAGCTTTTCCGCGGGTGAGGGTCGGCCGGTAGGAAGTGAACGAAATAACAATTGCGGGAACACGCCGCCACCACCGATTTTCCAACCAAGTATCAAATCTTGACTCGTTATTTTACCGCGAATCTCACCGATTTGTAAGCGCGTACACGTTACACCCACTCGCGACACTCGCGAAAAAAAAACACAGTTGGGTTCGCAAATTACGTTATTTCGAGCACTCGTCGATCGTCATCGGTCATCGATAATATGCCAACAGCGAACTCGAAATTAAACGACAAATCGGCACGAAATGTCCAACGGCTAACGACAACACTCGTAGGTATCTAGACTTACGCAGATCGCTATTAATATAACAACGGCGTACTCGCTGGTTGTTATTTTCCACATAACTTACGTACGCTGCGCGAAGGCGAAGACGAAGGCGAACTCGAACGCGAACGCGAACCAAATATTACGTATAGGTACCTAGCTAGATTAGATAGATACGAGTATATAGATGGCAATGGCTAGATACATACTCGTACGTACAACCGGTACGTTGACGCATTGGCGTAGCACTATCGCTGTCTGCGTCTTGATTCTAGGTTCTGGCTTCTGGGCGCAGTGCGTCGCACGTTGCGTCGCGTCACCGCCATCGCCCATCGTCAGTTTTCCCACTTCGCCGCGGTCTTTATTGCCCGATGACTTCTGCTCTGACGCGTTTCTCACTCTCGTCGCTTATCGGCTCGCGTCACTCGTCAATTCTTCTACTTACTCCAACGCTTGTTCTAACCCTAGATCGAGTAGGTCTAGGTACATCAAAGATTACGAATACGTACTATCTAGTACCGTACGGTACATTATCATTATTTGTTTTAGGAACACTCGACTAAAAGTATAACCCAGTCAAATACGTTAACATTACCCGCATTATCGAACTAAGTACGAGTATAACAAACATTCGGATAAGTAATTAAATTTACCTATGTACTATGTATGGCGTACGCGAGTGATTAGCTGGCTTATATAGCTTCGGTCGCTGACTGTTGAACCACGAACTGCGCGTTGATTTACCCCGCGTCGCCGATGCGATTGCGATCAACGCGGTTCCCGCCTCAGCGCGGCCGCGCCACCTCTAGGCAATCAGCTGCACACGTGCGCGAGGCGTATACGTTGATACATGTCGAGGGCACAGTTTTTCAAATCATAACGCAGCGAAACCGCCGCGCCGTTTATCTCAGATCACACGAGTGCTCGAGCTGGAACACTACGAGTAGATTACTACATATAATAGCGCAGATTTCCATTTTCTGGTAGACACGGATCGTGAATTTCAATCGATATTCCGTACATACTCGTAGGTATCTTACAGACATTTTGAAGAAAATTGACACGAATGCGAGTTAGACTTGGCAAATGTTTTCCACAGACCAGTACCGTGACACTGAAAAAAAACCACATCCTAGGTAATAAAATGACGTAGGTACTCGAGATACGAGTACAGTACTAATTACATACGTTATACTCGCCTGTCACTGCGTAGTACAGACCTGATGAGATACAGCATGCAGCATGCAGCATATAGCAGATGGCAGCTTCACGTTGCATTACTCGTCATTATGAAACCAATACCTACCGTATTCGCTACGCTATAAATAGGTATCCACCTATTTAGTTCTGGGTAGGTACTCTGCAGAATTCGTACAAAACTGAACGAATAAATCGCAAATGCGTATGAAATTCCGCCCTCGTAAAGTATCTATTTAATTTTCAACCGCCATTTTTGATACTAATAGCCAGTTTTTCCCGCATTTTCAAAATATCCGCATGGAACCGCAAAACTCCTTTCGTTTGCCTGATTAAGGTAGGCGAGTGAACCTACCGGAAAGTGCCAGAATATCCGCAGATCCGCGTAGAGCCAACTTTACGTACTGTACCTGTACCGCACTGAAACAACTACCTAGATACGTCCGTTCGCCAAATAATACCGACCGCACCCATTGCTTGATTTACCAATTGTCTGAAGAATGTAGGTACATACTCGTATTCTAGGTAGTTTCGTTACTTATGTACGAATACCGAATATCGGGTACTTATTACGGTACCCACTACCACGACAGAAAATTTCACATAAATACCTACACTTACACGTAAGCGTAACTTGGGATAAATATTGTGGTGAGGGAGGGGGGTTGTACCTGTACATGGTAATAATTTATGGGTGAGTATCTTTTTTTTGGCCACCGATTTCCATTCGAGGGGCAAAAAAAAGATTTAGCACGAAACGTTTGAAAATATACCTACATTATTCTGTTAAAAGAAGCGAATACAATGATCGAGATCGGCTGCTCGAGCGCAGTGAGGGCGAACATTTTTGCAAAAAATGCATCCAAAAGTTGAAATTTTACCGAAAAAATATGATTTTATTTACGGTTTAAAAATATTTTGTCAACAGAAGGGAGGAAAAGGGTATCCCCTTGACCCTAACCCAAGTTACGCCAATGAACTCGTACTCGTACAATTCATGTAGGCACTATTCATTTGGTCACCATCGCGTTTAGTACGAATTCGAGAGGGGAGATAAGAAAAAGTGTGACGTGTAAAATTTGAAAAAAGTATTCCCAATTTTTTCGATTCGAGCGCGAGTTAATTTATCGAGCATGAGCGAAACGAGATCGAACATTTCTGCAAAAAATACGTTCAAAAGCTAAAATTTTGCTACCTATTTTTTCAACATTTTAGCCATCATCGGAGTACTCTAGACCCCTTTGAACACCCCCTCCGAATGTGTCATTGATTCTTATCCCTGCATTGTTTCTATACCCCGTTCATTCTTCTTCGTTTTCTTATTTGTTGCGCCGTGTTGAAAGTGTAAGTTAGTACCTAGGTACTTTGCATTACTGCGTGTGAGAACTGTCTCATGGGCGGACTTTCCATACGCAATGTTATACGTTGGTCGAACATTGGACGTTGGCCAGACAGTTGATGGTGTCCGACCAACGTTTCGTTTTCAAAACTGAGTCATTTCAAGCACTAGTATCCTTCGCATGTGGCCTCGTGAATTTATTCAGCCGTTGGTAAGACTTCGTAAGGTTGTTCGTTATTTTTGAATGTAAATGAATTTCAGTCAGACTCAGATCAACGAGTTACTTTTTCAGATAGAATGAGAATTCGGATTGTTACATCGATTAAAAACAAAAAAATATCGAGTCCGCCTTTGGTATATCAAACGTTGGAGTCCGCACAACATACAGAAAACGCGTATATAGGTGCGTTATGCAACTTGGACATACCATATACGTACACTTACGCGATACGAGTTTATTAACGAATTTAATTGAATTTCCGTAGTCACACGCCATCGTTCATTTCGACCTTTGTACGTATACGGTGATACATACTACATAGCTATACTCGTAGCGATAAGTTTTGAAATTGATAATGGAAAAAATTAGATAGGTATACGGTATACCTAAAGGATAAGTCAGTCTCGACTCGAGTACAATGCAAACAACTAAGATAGGTACCGTATTACGTACCTACTTGATATTGTTATACACAGGGATGGGCAGGAGTTTTTTCTGAAACTCTTAACTCTGAGTTCAACTCAGAGTTCAACTCAGAGTGAACTCTCTTTAAAAAAGAGTTGGAAAAGAGTTGAGAGTTAGCACTCTTTTTGAAAAGAGTTAAAGAGTTTTTCATAACTCATTTGCAACTCTTTCTCAAATTTTTACTTGGTTTTACTGACTGGGGTTGTGTGATGGCTGTTCTTGTTTAATTACTTTATTGAAGTCTTAGTCATCGAGTATAAAAAAAGTCCCCGCC
>FIZU01029572.1:0-20362 GCA_900064475.1 Pseudococcus longispinus
TCGGTAAAATCACTTATTTTTCAATTTTTCAACAGTGTTGATTAAAAAAAAAAAAAAACGAAAAAAGCGCTCCGCGCGCAGATTTACTGTACTACTTTTGCAAAATTTCACTAGACTCCACCCACTACGTATCACCGGTACCTTCTGATAACTGGATTACCTTCGGGAGTTCGCGATCGCGATAATTGCTACCTGCTGCGAACACCTGTTATAAAATGCATTGTGTTTTTTGAATGAATTAGTTTTGGTACCTGACCCTTGAAAAACAAGTTTTATACTAGGTGTAGTTCAGGTGTTAAAATGCCGAAAGCTGTGCGAACTGGTTTGAAGTTGCTGAATCTCGCGAACGAATTTAAAAATGAATCGATCGAGGATAATGGTGGTTCTCTTTTCTGTTCTGCGTGTGGTCATGTAATCAATGGATCGACAAGATTTCTAGTAAAACAACACGTAGATACCTCTAAGCACCAGAAAAACTTGGCTCTACATATGAAGCAGACTACTTTGAAAACATCGAAGAAGAGAGAGTTTCCTGCAGAATTATGCGAAGTATGTTCAATTTTTTCTTCAAATTACAACAGTGTAAAATAAAAAAATTTTATCAATGAAATCTATGTTCATTGTAGGCTTTTTCAAGTGCGAACATTCCGTTGAAGAAGTTGGAAAACCCCACGTACCGTAACTTTTTAGAAAAATACATGAAAAGACAAATGCCGGACGAGTCAACAATACGAAAAAATTACCTCGAAGATACTAAAAATTGCGTGTTGGAACAAATTCGTACTGCTATTGGGGATGCTCCTATTTTCGTTTCAATTGATGAAACTACCGATAAAGATGGAAGGTAAACGATCAAATTCTACATGGCTACTTATGCAATTCAAATATTCAATTATTTATTCCTTGTTTTCTAATTTTAGGTACATCGCAAATGTAATCGTAGGTGCCTTGAGAGACTCGCCGTCAAAACCGTATTTGATTCATGTTGAACATTTGGAAAGAACAAATGCTCAAACAATTGCCCGAACCATGAATACAGCTCTTGAAATTTTATGGCCAGATGGTATTAAACACGACAGAGTTTTACTTTTCGTAACGGACGCAGCCCCTTATATGAAGAAAGTATCAAAAGATATTGCTATTTTATACTCGAAGATGGTTCACGTTACATGTTTGGCGCATGCTTTACATCGATTGGCGGATCATATCCGATGCTCATTTCCGAAGGCCGATGATTTGGTGAACAACGTAAAGAAAATTTTTCTGAAAGCTCCTGCCCGTGTACAACTACTGCAGATTATGTATCCTGATTTACCTCAACCACCGAAACCAATAATTACGAGATGGGGAACCTGGTTAGATGCGATACAGTACTATGTTGATCATTGGAGTAAGATCAAAGACGTAGTTGAAAATATAGAAGACGATTCGTTGGCCATTTCAAAGGCAAGAGACTTATTCGAAGACAACGATGTTATTTCAGAACTGCAGAAAATTGGTGGAAATTTCTTAAATTTGAGCCAAGCGATTGCAGCATTTCAAAACACTCAAAACCCGATGAAAGATACTTTGATTCTATGGAATAAAGCTGTAGCCAGCATCACATCTACGTCCTTTCCATCGATCAAGAAAAAAATGAACGACCTGACTGTTAAAAACCAAGGGCTTCATATAATGAAATTGATTAATTCGAGCAACGTTACTGAGTTGAAGAAGTTTCCACAATTCGCCGAGCCGAGTCCTCAGCAACTGATTGCATACAAATATGCTCCATTGGTGTCAGTAGACGTAGAACGGAGTTTCAGTATTTACAAGCAAATAGTCGATGACCAGCGTCGAAGTTTCAAACTGGAGAATCTAAGAGCCAATTTGATTATTTCTTTTTATAAAAATGTTTCGACTTCGAGCGATTAAATGACGTAAACTGTTCGTCTGAATAAACGACTTTTGATCTGATTCTACTTTCATTTTTGCCTTGAATTAAAGTACAGGTGATCGCGCTCTTAAAAACGATACCCATATTGATTTTTGCATATTTCTTATAGTTAGAGCATATTTTGCGATTTTTCAGCGCATATATATGCGCATATTTCACCTTTTTTAGTGCATATATATCCGCGGCCTGCTTATAAAAATATTATAAAAGTTTCTATCTCGTGATTTTATTTATATTTTTTTTAAATTGGCGATATGAATTAAAGATTTTTTCACTTATAATAGGTTCGTCGAAAGGGAGTATCAGGGTGTGAAAATACATACCCGAGGTTCTTTTCTTTCCAAGTATTAATTAACGCCGACTATACTCGTACAACTTGGAGAACAAAAACAAACTTTTGGATGTATTCCTAAGATGGAAAAAAAACGACCTATTACGCTAATTTCAAGCTTTATAAAAGCCTGGCTTCTGCCAAAATTTGCAGTGACGTACTAACGAGCTATTTAAATGTACCGAGAAGGAAAAAAAGGGTGTGGATTGCACATTCCGCGTACATGCTCATATTGCTAGAAAATCCATGGCGTCGTCGAGAATTTAGCGTAAAAAAACTTTATCTCGAGATAATACTACGTGATAAAATTTGTACGAGTATTTTTTTAAACGTTAACAATTTTAGTATTGACTTTCGGTAGTTTGTACTCTTTGGGGATATCTCTCTTGAAATTGTGTCACGAATAACTTTTTTTCTTATCGGAACAGTACGTTTGATAGTTTTATTTTTTTGCTTCTGTTCTTTGCTTTCTGCTGTGTCAACTTGGTCCAATGATGTATGCGATGCAGCTCGTATGCTACATTCTTACGAGAGTATTTGCTATAGTTTTTTTTTTTCGTCAATAATTTCATAGTATAATACTTGTTGAATTTTGTCAAAACGATATGCGCAGAAGGAATGTAGGGTTCGATTTGTTTGTTTTGGGTTAGGGCAAGTTTTATCTGATACGCAGTGAAGTTGTATAGAGTGAGACTGTGTTAGTAGGGCAGAATTTATCATGTTTGGTTTTGTTTCTGCTTTTATTGGTATTGCTATTGTGAGGGTTAGAAATTGATAGCTATTAATTTTTTCTCTTTTAATTCGACGCGGAAAATAAATTATTATTTGGATGGTTCTATGGTGAGTTTAAACTGGATGAGTACATTTGGCTCAATTTAGGATGGAAAATGGGTAAATGTGCATTACGATCTGTTTGATAAATGAGTATCCAGGTGTCCTTTTACGATGTTCTCAATAATGCGACAGTTATAAATTTTTACTCATTTTATGTCTTTTAAAAAAGTTGTTTTTGGTCTTGAAAATTTGTTGGCACGTTTTCCCTTGGATTTTGAAGGTTGCTATATCCTCGATTATAGATTTTATATTCGTTGTTATCATATTCATTGTATAGGAATGTGGTAAGTGGATGGGCAAACGCGAAATTTGAATAGAAACTGGATTGTCTATTTTGAAGGGGGAGGAGGGGTCCTTTTAAAAAGAAGATACCTCACTCCGGAATTTTCCCCAGTTTCCTTACTATAAATGCTCTTGAGCCCAAGGATGGTTTTTATTTTGAAACTTTTCAAAATATTTCGGGATTATCCCACCCCCTTTGTCAATAGAGAATAGTTCTCTATTTTTTGTTCTTTCTCCAATTCAATTTAACCCCCTCCCCTCTTTCGAAAAAAATTTAAAGAAAAATGGTCACAACGTAGGTACTCTTACCCAACAAGACCATTTTTTGACGATGTTTTACTTTTGTCACTGTTTTTATGAGGTATGTATTGAAAAAATTCAGTTTTTAGCCTTTTTTTACGTCAACTGTTGAGTTATTCAAAAAAAAAACTGAAAAAAATTGTTGCCATTAAATGTCCTCAAAACACCGTATTTTACCCTAAAAGATCATTTTTAGCATTTTTTCATCATTATCGTATGGTTGAGAATTTTTCAATACCTAACTAGTTTTTTTCAGATTTATTGCAGATTTTTTTCGAATAACGTCAATAACTTTAAAAACCGGGAAGAAAAAAATTGTCAAAAATGGTCTTGCTAGGTAAAAAAAATTCGAAAATTTTTAAAATAAGGACCACCTAATTGAGTCTCTTAAATTTTGATATTGAGCAAAAAGAAGCAGTAGCATACCCAGACAGTCATTTTCGGAGTGGAGGGTGGAGGTGGGGTGTAAAGAAAAAAATTGATTTTATGTAGGTATATATTATAGTATTTTTAGTGTGAACATTTTTGGAAAAAATGCGTTAAAAAGCTGACGTCAAGTTTCAAAAAGTTTGGCATTAGACCAAAATTGTGATTTTGGTCGACAATGTTTTTGGTGAGAATTGCCTTTTATTGTTCAAAATTGTCATCAGTTTACGGTCAAAATTGTCATTCAAAAATTAATTTTTTCGTAAAAAATGGCAGTTTTGGCCAAAACTGTCATTTTTGGTTAAAATTATCATTTTTAGTCAAACTCAACATTTTTTGTCATTTTTCATTTTCTAGTCCAAACTGTCATCCTTTGTCAAAATTGCCATTTTTTGGTCAAAATTGTGATTACAAAGTAGGAATTGTCATTTCCAGGTAGAAAGTTTGATTTTTGGAGAAAATTTCCGTTTTCCTGCATCAATTGTTTTTTTTTATCCAGATAATGAATTTTTGGTCAAAATTGTAATTTCAAGGTAAAAACTTCCATTTTTTGTCAATATCGTTATTTTTGGTCAAAATTCTCAGTTTCTAGTCAAAATCATCACTTTTGGTCAACTGTCATTTTTTGTCATTTTTGGTCAAAATTGTCATTTCAAGGTAAAAATTTCCATTTTTTGGTCCAAACTGTCATTTTTTGTCATAATTTTTTGGGTCGAAATTGCCATTTTTGGTCAAAATTCTCAGTTTTTAGTCAAAATCATCATTTTTGGTCAAACTGTTATTTTTTGTCATTTTTCATTCTTTTTGTCCAAACTGTAATTTTTTGTCAAAATTGTCATTTTTGGTCAAAGTTGTCATTTTTGGTCAAAGTTGTCATTTTTGGTCAAAATTGTCATTTCAAGGTAAAAATTTCCATTTTTTGTCAATATTGTCATTTTTTGGTCCAAATCGTAATTTTTTTGGTCAAAATCAACACTTTTGGTCAAACTGTCATTTTTCATTCTTTTTGTCCAAACTGTCATTTTTTGTCAATATTGTCATTTCAAGATAAAAATTTCCATTTTTGGTCAATATTGTCATTTTTTGGTCCAAACTGTCATTTTTTGATCAAAATTGTCATTTCTAAGTAGAAAATGCCATTTCAAGGTAGTGAAGTGTCATTTTTGGTCGAAATCTCCGTTTTTCATCAATTGTTTTTTTTGTCCAAATTGTTAATTTTTGGTCAAAATTATTATTTTAGGGTAAAAATTGTCATTTTTTTGTCAAATTCGTCATTTTTTGGTACCCAAACTGTCATTTTTGTCAAAATTGTAATTTTTTGAATCGAAATTGTCATTTCAAAGTAAAAATTGTCATTTTTGGTTAAAATCGTTGTTTTTCGTAAATTGTCATTAAATTTGTATTCCCTTCAATTTTGAAATTGGGCAAAAATCAGAAGAAGAAAAATTGTCAAGTTTTTGATGTTCTATCTAGTTCCATAATGGAACATGAAACACTTTGAATCAATTTCTTTAAAAGGGTATTTGCCTCTTCGATTTTTATGACAGACTAAATGTTCATCTAACGTTTTTTCTTCGTGGTACCCAGTTACATCCGAATCCTGCATTTGGTCGTCCTCTCACCGAACCCCCTGTATATTAAAATTACATTTCCTTGCAATTTTTCTAACCACTATTCTTAATATTAAAAAAAGCCATACATTGCTATAAAGTTTTTTCATTTTTTCTCAAAAAAACGTTGTTCCAACACTGTTCTAGCTTACGTGCCTCGTATAGATATAAGTTATATTTAAAAAATATCATTCCGGAAACTTGACAATACTCGTATAAGCCTGGAACTTGTCTCATTTACAACTACCGGGGTATGTCGTATATTTTTACTCGTTTCCTCGGAACTTCGCTGTATTTCGATTTTTTTCCCTTATAACAAAAAATACGTTTTTTTTTTTTATCTTGAATAAATAAACCGTAAAAAATCCCTAATCCTTGGCATGTTGTCTTGTCCTTCCCGAGACGAAGGCAAAATCTTCGTCGTTGGAGGTGGTTTTTTTTATCTACACAAAAAAAATCTCACGTTTACTCGAAATGTAAAACACGTGTGTCGGTGTACTCGTATTTTGTAGCCAGACTTTAAACACATCATGTGACTGCAAATACCTAATCTTTTTTACGACATGCACTAAAATTTAATACGCGTATTTGATTTGAAAGCTCGCACATCATACCCTGGTGCGGTTGATATGGTTGGTAAGTTTAGGTAAACAAATACCTTATGCGGTTTTTCTCACAAGATAAGGAAAAAAAATTTTGTGCGGTATGTTTAAACCCACATAATCACGAAGTAAGCTCTTCCCTCTACAAATAAGACCGATTAATAACATAAAACCTTTCTTTAAAGTAGGTACCTTGCTTCTTACAACTTATATCCCGGTACCTGTATGAAAAAGGAATATTAGCTGATTTAGTAGCGAAATGCTCTGTACGTGAAAAGAGAATTTTTGCTCGGGTTAGTCGACTACCCTGATTTACACATCCGTTTTCCTAGATCAATTTTCTTAACAACTTCACTAATGTAGAACTTACAGACCGTAGGGTTAATAAAAAAGGAAACAGAACTTAGTGCTTGTTATAAAATATAAAGCTATAGGTGTTGAAAAGTTTTTCTAATACCCTCATCAAAAGGATTTGTTCACGGTGAATAAATTGCCCTTTGTTTTTGGTAATTTAAAAGATTAACCGGGACTGCTCGACGGTATAATGGTCAATAAATGTAAATAATCGGTTTGCGGTTGATTGTAAAATTTACTAGATTTTGGTTCGAGTCATTTTGGAATTTTCAAGATATGAAAATATTTTCGCGAAATCAACAACTTCGTCCTCGAATTTAATAAAGAAATATTTCATTAAAGCTCGAAATGAATTTAACGTGGATGTGGAACGAAGAATTTTATTATTCTGTTTGCCGGAAATTTTCTCTCACATGATTATTTCATTTTCATTATGAGCAATATTTTCAGCTTAGAGGAATTATGAAATTTCAAATAATCCCTTTCGTGTTCGTCGTTGCTTTTATAATTTAATCTTTCGACCTTGACATTCTTTTTCATAAAACGTTTTACGATTCAATCCATTTATTTGATAGGAAAATATCTCCGCAAAAGCGATATCTGTAAGAGCATTTTGGCTTCCTATAATAACGTAAAAGTCAAGTTTTCGTACTCGTGTGGTGGTCTAGTTTGCTAACAACCTTGGGCAAATGTGTAATTACACGCGTATAAAGCGCATTTCGCACATCTGTGGTTGTAACGTCGTATTTCAAAAAAACAAATTTTTTTACGTTTTGAATGTTTTTTTGAACATTTTAGGTGATCAAACACATGTTTAAAAATCTCGAAGCCTCTGCTCTCCAAAAATATGAATGATTTTACTCGACACTAATTTTTTATTTTTTCTATAATCAACTTTGAAAAAAAATTGTGCATTTTTCCAAATATTTCGACATACTTCAGGTTTTTCAGGCCTCTGAATCCGTTTCTGGGGCTATTTTGACTCCTAATCACAAATATGGCCATCTAGGGTGAGGGCTGGGGATGGATCCAAAATTCACAATTTTTAAACGCTATTGAGTGAGGTTTCAAAATTTATATTTTGACATGGATATGTCTTATGGCTGGGGGGGGAGGGGGAGAATCTGACAATTTTGTCCAACTTTTAGACATTTTGTCAGACTTTTCTGGACTTAAAAAAAATTATAGATTTCTATTGACTTTTTGAACTTGGAAAATTTCAGAGAAAATGCTGATTTTTAGACATTTTGTCAGACAAACAATTTAGATTTTTTGAACTTAGAAAGTTGACTTTTAGACATTTTGTCAGACTTTTTTGGACTTGGAAAATTTTTAAGAACTCAAATTTATAATCTTTGGACATGGAAAATTTCAAGAAAGTTCAAATGAGACATTTTGTCAGACAGCTTTTTACCTATGGCTTACTTTTAGATATTTTGTCGAACCTTTTTGAATTTGGAAAAATTTTCAGATTTTTACTGAGTTTTTGTACCCTGCTTGGAATTGGATTTCGAAAATTTTTCAAAAAATGTTTATCAAGTACGAAATTTACTTACGAAAATCCGTTACAATGACTTTTAGTTATTTTGTCTGATTTTTTTGAACTTGGAAAATTTTTCAAAATTCAAATGTTTCGACCTTTTGAGTCGGGGTGAGGGGGGGACACTGCTTGACTCAAAATTTTGGAAAATTTCAAAACAGATATCGATGTGCAGGTACAGTTTTTGACCATTAGAATGTATTTCTGATGAAGTAAATTTGAACTAAACTCCCAAGATTCCTCGAAAGATAGAAGGGGGGGGGGGGTGAACCAAAAAAAAGTTTTCGAAATTATTGAGTAAGGTGTCAAAATAAATGTTTCTTGACCTCTCGAGTCCATTTCTCGCCCTTTTTTAACAAAAAAAAAAGCAAAATGTACCTCAAAGGTGTTGGGCTCGACTCAAAATTTTGGGAAATTGCAATTTGGATGTTAAAATGTGTAGGTATGATTTTTTACCTCTGAAATTAATTTTCGACGAGGAAAGGATCTAGTGTGGTAAGGGGGTCAATTTTTTCCCAAGATTTTCGATTTGTAACGGCGGAGGGGAGACTCGAAATATATGATTTTAACGTAAAATTCTATATTTGCAAGTTTCCAATCGATTTTCACCAAACTTGATGTGTAGGTACAGGTACTCAAGGGGAGTGTTGTAAAAATTTTTCAGATTTTTCCAACCCCTAAAATGACTTTGAAACCGATTTTGAAAACTTTAAATCGCCTCAGGGAGTACAGGTTTGGTGCTGACAAAGCAAAAAAAATCTCGTTTTTCACTTTCAAACCATTTTACACGACTCAGAACTTTTTCGGATTCTTATCAGATGGAGAGGTTATATCTAAATCTTCAAAAAAAACTATTTTTTGGCGCATTTTTCCCCCTTTAATAGATCACTTTTGGTTAAAAAAAATTTTTCTTGCAAAATATCATCAATGACACCTAAACACACCATCATCAACCTGCATTTAGATCAAATTCGTTCATTTTTCTCTTTTTTCCATTTTTTTTTTAAATACCGGAATGACGCCATTTTGGGAACCTACAACCTCTTCTGAGACGACTTAGAGACCTAAAAATTATATCTGAAATTGTTTCACGTCAATATCTATCAAATATTGCAATTACACCAAAATTGATAAACTTTAATTTCTTTAACCTATTTTATGTAAAATTTTCCGAAGTCAAAAATACTCAATTCGTGAAAAAAAATAAAATTTTTTTGAGATTTCTCAATTTTGCTGAAATCGCAATATTTAATAGATATCGACTTGAAACAAGCCCTGACATAATTTTTAGGGCCCTAGATCATCTTGGAGGAGGTTGTGGGTTATTTTTTTTATTTGGAAAGAAGGAAAAAATGAACGAACTTGATCAATACATTGCCGGTTTTTTTTTGAAGAAAAAATTGAAATTTCGAAAAAAGAAATTATCAATTATCACGGAGTAATGGGAAAAGTTGAGTACCTGTCATAGATTTCAAAAAAAAAAAAAATGTTCTTTTGAGGTATGACCTTATTTAGGTACTTGTTCAGGCACTTATGCGATTTGTACGAGTGCAATTTAAGATCCCATTTTGGCTTTATTGGTGCGATGACTGTTTTACTATAATGACGATTGCTGAAACTCGTATAAAACTAGAAATCGTACGAATGAGTTTAAATACCTACCTATTTGATTTCTAGCCTTAGGGTATTCTTTATCGATGAACGTTTTGTCAAATAATCTTACTACGGAAGTGTTTCGAGAGTGAAAATTCTACATTATCAGTGGTTTGTTTTGTAATATTAATAGGTACAAATAAATAAGAAATTTTAAACACCAAAACGATGACCTTCAATGATACCCATACTATCAGTCTCATTGTTCTATACGACAGTAGGTATGGGTCGCATTACGTTTACCATTAAACTACTATATTCTATTTTTCTTTCTTTGCATTTATGAATCATATTGCATTAGTAAGTACTTTTACGTATGTAATTAACTTTGTTTTATCAACAAAGCCACGATAAACGTGTACGAATATGAACATTGGCATACATACAAAAATAGATTTTGCTTTTCGTCTAACTTAAGACTTTAGAGGATGGCAAAGAACTTGTGTTTTCGTTCTCAACGTATTAACTATATAGTAACTCGTAACACGTGGGGATTAGTTTTGCATATAGAAAACATGTGTGCGTGTGGTTGTGTTCAAGTTTGTTAGTACATTTAATAGAATTATAATTACCATACACGATCTGTTCTCTAAAGTAAACAGAATAGGTTTATCAACGGTATTTTTTTTAAACCAGTGAGCATAATTTACTATAAGTTTGAACGAGTGAATGTCATTTAGCTCGGATATAATGTGTAATTACTGACTAATGCTGGTGTCGAGGATATAATTCATTGTTTTTTGAATATTTAATTAAGCAGCGTAGACCTGAAGCGTTTGTGGTTTTTTTCCTCTTTAATAGTTACTTAATCCTTTATCTTAGTGAATTTTGAAATTAATTCCAAACTGTTATCTCAAAATGATGAAAGTGTTGAGTAGCCTCGTTAGATATTTATTTAATAAAAACTCATTAAGTAGGTATTTGTTTTCATTGTATTTCTTCAATTGAATACCCTGCAGTGTGAATTTTGATAGAAAAAGCAATTCATTGAAATGTTCGGTCAACAGAGAAGAAGGGCGTGACATGAATTAAAAAAAAATTTATTTCTAAAAAATTATCGATTTGGAAACAAATTTTTTGGCACATCGCTATTAAACTTAATCGAAAATATGAAAAATATGAACTATGAAGAAATAATTTTATGCATTACTTATTGAAATTATGGTTCATCTGCTTACAGACTTTTTTTTTCTGCTGTCCCCTAGGTATTTTTCTATTTTAAATTATGAAGTAAGGTAGGCGAGTGGTTTTAGAAAATATTTCCTCGTTCATTCATCGTTAAATATATTTTCGTTTCTTTGTTTAATACAATTCTGCAGTTACAATTACACTGTATGAAAAATTTATTCGTTTGTTGTGTACGTACCTAGTACCTATGCTGTTCTATATTTCATACTTTCCTAGGCAGGTCTTTGAAAGCATTAAATGCAACTAAAAAACTCTTTCATGTTGGAAATAAGTACTCGTATGCACTTACCTCTTAGATGTACGAGGATTTTAATGCATAAAAAGAGAATGAATATTGTTGAAAGTGTTAAAACTTTAATATCTCGCGGAAGTCGAGTTATCTTTCATATTTCATACTCATGTCAACATCGTGCGACAGATCTAGTAATTAATAAAATTTTCCATTTCACATTTCATCGAAAAACACGCCCCTTTTCACGCTGTAATTTTCACATCATTATCCTACTATAATCTGCAGACTGGTAAACTCGCGAAATATAGTCTTTAAATTGAATTATGATAGGTATCGTGACACATGATGCATTTAATATTCGAAAGAACTTGTTAACAAATCGCAATGCACTTTTCGTTTAGCATTTTTCTCTCTAATGTACTTTTATGCTTTATTCTCATTGATAATGATTAAGTATGTAAGTGTGCCAGACATTTACATCGTAAATCATTTTTTGTAGACAAGTGACAAGATGAGACTTGTGAAAGATTAATAAAAATTAAAAATAAAAATTTAATCGAAGGAATCTGGCGTTTATATATGCAACTTTCATCACTGACGAGTTATTGGAAAGATCAGCAAGAAGCAGGAAGGGTAGGAACTCTGATTTTGATTTTTAATTTTGTTCGGTAAAAAAACTAGAAAGAGAACTATTTTTTTCATCGCAATTTGATGTTAATTTGGGTAATTTTGATTTGTATTCTTCGCCAATTAGTTTAGAAATTTAATTTAATCCTCGAATTGGAACAAAGACTATCGAAATCGAAATAAAACACGTCATGACAACACGTGTGATCTGTGACGTGTGATAACGAGTGATAACAGATAACATTATGGTTGCCATTTTTTTTATTATGCGTTTTTGTACCTAATGTGGCTAATGTAATCGAATGATATTTTCGGATTTTATTATTATACAAAACGAGAATTAATATAATAAAAGAAGTTGTTTCTTATCTCGTAACTTGGAAAGTAATAGAAGGAATTGATAGTATTTTTACCTATGGTGAATTCGGTTCTAATTTGCAAGACTTTAATTCGTGAACGTAGGATTTCTGTTTACTGCGTAACTTGACAATATTGTCTCCGTTCGGCTGTTTTATTCGTCCACCGGTTCCACGTTGCACAAGTTTGGTATTGCTTTACAACATTCGACAAACGATAGTGATTGTGAGCCTTTATTATTAATTCTTGTAAAGTGCTAGTATTGACGTTCAGTTGTTAGTTTAGCCGTGCCATTGAACATTTCGTGTTTACGAGTTAGCGTTTGCCAATCTATTTCCCGCTGGTCTTAATTACGGTGCATTGATATTACCAGATCAAATCTTAATTTCTCGAAACTTGTAAGTACATTGCATCCATTTACGATACAAAGTGTTTTTATCGAATCAATACACATGGCTAATTGTATCTTGAATTATGCATTGACTCGTAGGAGTAAACCATGTGGCCTCACGATTACAACTTTAATCAGCCAGTATTGCTGATAACAACGCCAGTGATTCAGCCAATAAGTCCGTTGCCGAGATTTCAAAACATGTCGAGTTTCCCTCAGAATTCGAAAATTGGCAATCAAAACGTGATAAATAACGTTCAACAACGATCGTGGTCGAGAAATTCATCGTTTCATAAATCCGGACCGTCAAACGTCAAAGAAACATCGTCGACGTCACATTCTGTATCGTCGAAAGACCTCATCGAAGCGTTTAAAAAATTCGAAGTTTTGATTACAGATAAAGTGAACGATTTAGTAGAAAAAAATCGTAAAATGGAGCGTCGTGTTATCACAACGATCGGTGTGAATATCGAAGCAACCAACGAAAAGTATGTCCAAAATAAAAGCATGTTCTTGGAATTCAAAACCGAACTAGAAGAACAATTTGCTCGCTTCGAAGCCGAACAGAAAAAGTTACTGGGGATTATGCAATGTGGTATGAATGAAATTAAATGCGCACTCGGTCAAACCAACGCGTCCAGCGGTGATTTCAAGATCGATTCGACGATTATGCAGCTGAGTCCGAAGTTCGACGAAACATTCAAAAATAATCCTATTTCGTTCTTGAATCATTTCGAAACTTTTGTCAAAAGTTTAAGACTTTCTCCGGCGTTGCAGCGGTTATTATTCATATACGCGGTGCAGCTCGATAATCCAATTTGGAGAAAAAACGTGGCCAATATTGAAACCTACGAAGGACTCAAGACTCCGTTTTTAAACGTGACCTGGTCCCGAAAACAACAAACGCGAGTGTATCTGGAATTCGAAAAAGCTTCTTTTAAAGATTTATCACCCGAGCAAATCAATATCGAGGTGAAAAAATGGTGCGATATTGTTCAAAACATGGATAACGTGGATTTCCGAAATTTTCGCTTATCGTTGGTGGAAAAATTACCCAGACATTGGCAAGCGACTTTAAGGGTATTTGCCATAAATAATTTCGATTCGTTAATTCGAAATATTGATTTGTGTTTAGACAACGAATCCGTTATTCCCACCCTCCAATATGTTCAACAAAAGACAGATTCTAATTAGAATACAAATAAGAAGAAGTAATACTGTTGATTTTTTTTATTCTGTTTTTTTTCTTCCTTCGGTAGTAGTCGGTTATTGAGTAATATTTAACTAGTCCGCATGCATGTGCTTATTGTTCGTTTTTTTGTTCATTGAAATTGTTTTTTCTTACCTATATGTATAATTTTGTTTTGAATATTGGTTAAATTTGTTCGTTAAATGGAAATTATTTAGTAGTTTCTAGTTTGCAAATTGTGAATTTAATTTGATGAAATTTCTTATTTCAATGTTAAAGTTATTTCGGTTTAAATTTATCATATTCGTTTAGTTATAAAATTAAAATACATACGTTTCTTTGAATGTTTTAGCATGATTTGAACACATTCCGGTAGCTTTATCAGTTCTATTCGTAATTCATATCGATAAAGTTTCGGAGAAAATTTACGAAATGGAAGTTTAGAAATGAGAAATATGAGCTCGCGTCAATTAAACAATGAATACTTTATGTCGAAAGTTGGAACGAATTGAATATGGCAGCATCTGCTAGCGAATTTTGATTTCGGTTACCGATAGAATGATGTTCCACTTCGTAATCATTCTTGATTTTCTTGAGGTACATTGTTATAGGTACCTCGGATACGTTTTTTGCTTCGCTATTCTAACGCAATTTCAATTAAATTGAATCTGTCGTAGTCGTATAACATTGATAATGTTTTTAGATTCAGCCTATGATGTTTGATATGTTATCAAATAGTTAACAAGAGGAACGAATTTGATAAGAGTTGTAAGCAATTACACTAAGTACTTTCGTTATGGTTGCTAATTACGTTCTCGAGTAGGGTTGAAAAAAAATCGTATTTAATTTATTAATCTAAATGGTTGAGAATATCAGCGTAATTGTATGCCTTCGGATAATTGAGACTTAATCTTGAAAGTATGTATTATCTAATAAGTATCAAAAAGCTAAATATTTCAAGTATTTAATTCATTATCAATTACAGAATTCAACAAATGGCTATTGTGTGAGAGGTTATCAAAAATACTTGATTTCTAGCATCAGAATGCAGCATACCGTTGGGATTTCGTGTACTTATTTTCCCTCGAATGAATTTTCCAACGTCTCGAATCAATTTGTGGTTGGTCTATTTAGGTAACATTAATTAGTAGCGTCTCGCGAAATGAAATTCCACTTGGAGTCCATTCTTGTGTGTCATTTATCACGTTGCTAATTCATCAACGATATCGATCAGCAAATATTTCTCTTCGGCTTCGCATAGCAAAAAGCTCCTGAAATACTCGAGTTAACTACATATACCTCCTACCGTCCGAACTTTTCTTTTGAAAGATAAGCATATTATCTGTTAATGCGAGTTGTTTTTCAACGCTTGTTTTGGTATCGGTTACAATTTACAATGGAAAAATGGACTAAGCTTTGTAAAATGAGAAACACTTGCCTCGTGTTGGTTGTCAATTTCATGCCATTAAACTTCTCGATACCTATTCTTTATTTACACGTGCGCTTCTACTTTGTAGTCATCTCATGTGTCAATTTTCCCAGTAAATATCGTCAATAATGTAATAATTTTCATCGCGAAAATATTTCATATTTTGCAGTTTCACAAGTCATTGTTTTTATAAACAGTGCGTTACCGAATTAATGAATGGTTAGTGTTTGATATCAGATGTCTCTGAAATTCATGCTTCAGTAAGCTAAAGTAAGCAACTTTTAATTCTTTCCAAGAACACGTCTTTGTTTGCATGCTGGAAAAATCCAATGTAATTGGCGAAATGTTTAAAAAATAATGGGGTTTTCCTACGCTATTTGTAATGTTGATGAAAGGCTAACTCGTTAAAATTGTTAAATTGATAGCTTAGGGTAGTTGAAAATATAACTTGAAATTTTTGATAAGGGAACAATGTTCAGCTTATTTGGCTAAATTGAATGAAACGCCAGAAAACTTTTTTTTAATTTTAAATATAACTGAGCGAACTTTTTATTACGTGAATTTAAAACGATAATATTTTCACGTTGGAAAGTTTTAGCTGGACAAGTATGAAGTACGTAAACTTTTCCAACTTTTTATAATTTACTAGTGTTGGAAGAAACGTTGTTTATCCAGTATTTATATATGTAGAATGTAGTTATGAAAATTAATATGAACAAAGTTGATATCATGGTCTAAAAATTCTAAATATCATGCAGTGTTGGCAAAACTGAAACTGAAACCGAAACCGAAACCAGTGTTGGAAAAACCGAAACTCAAACTGAAACCGAACCTGAAAAAAACCGAAAAAACTGAAACTGAAATGGAAAAACCGTTTCAGTTTCAGTTTTTAATGTTTTTACTCCTCTTTTTAACGTGATAAGCAGTCCAAAATCCAAAACTTTCATCCTGAATGCCAGCTGACAAACACAATGCTACGAAAAAATGCGAAATTCAATTAAAAATTGAAATTCTCAAAAATAGAATGAAAAAACTCATTTTGTTTTCATCGTTTTCTGAAAAAAAATGGGATTAACCTGCATAATAACAGTTTGAAAACTAGTTTTCAAAAACTGAAAACTGAAAACCAAAAACCGAAACTGAAATATTTCTGTTTTGCCAACACTGATATCATGAAACTGAATTTTGAATTATGTATTAATTCATTGATGGCAAATACCAATCACAATTCACAGTAATATTTTGTGAAGTGGAAAGCTCCACTTTCTCAAGATATTTTTAGAGCTGTGATAACGTTATTATTTTTTAGGGGTTCCGTTTCCGTTTTCAAACTTCTCATTTCGTTCTGATTTAGTTTCCACTTCCCGAAGGCTGAAATTCAATAACGTTTTCGTTTTGTTTCCGTTTCTCATTTTGAAGAATTCCGTTTCTGTTTCCGTGTCTTCCTTCAAAAAATTTGGTTTCCGCTCGAAATACCGTTTCCGTTCCGTTTCCGGTTTCGTTTCTGTTTCCGTTTTCACACCCCCTGAATATCTTTGTTCAAGTCCCCATATTAATCCATTCCTTTTAAAAATGTACGAAATAATTCACGTTTATGAATCAGCGTATTTCTCGACATTGGCGAATAAGCAAGAACCTCGAATACTTAATGTACTTGATAAATCAAAAAAATGAGTTTTTCAAAATAAATTACCCAACTAATGATTTTTATTTTTATTTTACAGCCGATGGAGTTGTGTATTCGTTTGGTGAACTATTCAAAGGTTTCCTAGAGACGTACAAAGCTGGAAATGGAGTAACATCGTTAATAATTTCGATATTAGTCGGCACCACGTTATGTTCAGGTAATTGCTGAATGCTGATTGTACAGTTTCGATAGATTTGCTTTCTATTTCTGAAAATTTCATCAAAATTAAGCTATCATCTCATCATTATAATTCGCTAATATTTTAGAATCTGCTTGGTTTGGTGCTCTGTTGTAATTATACGCTTCAACGAACTTCTACTTGGGTATATTTTTCAAAAAGATAATTTACGAAATTGGTTACGATGACGATCACCGTAGTTTATAGAATTGATAAGGCGATACATCAATGTAGCTGGTGATATCCAACGGTGCTGAAATATCGAAAGTTGTATTAAAAAATAACCGTTTTAAAGAAACTCGTCCATTTAATAATTTTTGATTATAAGTTTTTATAAACGTTAATAAACTAAACCTTGAGAAAGTTGGCGTCTTAGCTGAATGTTTTTCAAACACGTAGGCAGTTTCGGTCGCGAAATTAAAGTTGAAGTACCCTCGAGAAAATTATTTGATGAGGAATTTACTTAAATCATAATCTAAATTTTATGAAATAATTACCCGCAGTTAATTGACTTTAACGAGATAAATACATACAACAATAAGAACCTGAGTTCAGTACTCGATAAAGGGCGTTTTTTCGAATGGAATTTCTGGTCGATGCAGATACGTGCTATTTTTTCGTTTTAAAAAAATCATAAACCACGTTATCGCAAATTATTATTTTTAGTTGATTTATTCGTTTGAAAAGTAAATAAAGTAAGTTTTCGAAAGCGTTGTTGTGTGTGAATGGATTACCTTCTGAATTTGAATGTTTCAAATGCTCGTCGAAGCTAAATGCTTTTCTTCAAGTTATTCGAATTTGTACGAAAAGTAACGTCGAATGATAATTTTTTTATTTTGTGTTCTTTCACATAGCGTTGGAAAGATAAAACTTCGCAAAAGTGTTTAAATTATTGAAATCTTATTAACTTTCAGTTTAAAAGTTGATAAGTTTTTTTTTTTTTTGTTTTTGTAGAATTACGTACATATAAGTTTGTCAATTTGTTTTGTAAAAAATTGTTTAAAGTTGAATGTAGGTATAAGAACAATTATTAAAAAAAAAAAAGTGAACTTATATAAAGGTTAATTAACTCTTTTTTTTATCTACAAATCGTGATGATTCTGATAATTTTTTTTTTAATATGCCTATTATGTCATTTCGTTATCTTCATATTAGAAAGGTCACGGATAAGGAAATTTTTTTTTGAAGCTCCGTGATTGTGTTCGAACGGAATGATGCTCAATTTGATTTAATCAGTCTTATCGAGAGATAATGATATCTTGGTGTAGTATTCTAATTCGATTAATAAGTATCTAGATGATAAGTTATATCGGTGAAGGTACCTGTATGATGGAAATACATATTTAAATTGTTTTAAGTTAATACATAAATTATTTGATACATTGTTCTGAGTTTGCATAAATTAAAGCAAAAATCAGATTAAGTATGTATAGGGATTGATAATTTATAACGTAGTTATATTTTTAAGGAAGGTGCAGCTTAGGTAAATCAAGAACCTTCGAAATCTTTTATATTTATCGCCCTAATTATTATTTCAGTTAAATTACTCGAATTAGTATTTCAAGTCGAAAACGTTTGTACGTTTACTTTTTAATTACTCCGGCATTACCTACTTTTCTAAAATAACAATAAACTTGACATTAATCAAATTTAACCTTGCCTTTTACGTTGATTTATACGAGTATTATAAACTATATAAATTAAAAACGAACGTTATATTTGCTATGTATATCGACAACGAATTAAAAAAGTCATGCAACGGCGTGAGGTCTCTTTTTATCGATCAGAAATATTTTCGCTTCCTGTATTTTAGCACATAACGTGCAAGTTATTCATATTACGTAACGGATTGATTCATCGGTCATTACTACTGTAATCGAGATGCTGACAAGGTTATTAGTTGTCAGCTTGTAGAGAGGTGATTTAACGCAGAAGATGGAAAAAACAAAAATCACGATAAATTAGCGAAACAAACGAGTCACATGTGTTGCTTTTCTAGAACGAATTTATTCTTTGTCTTTGAACGATGAATAATTACGTAAGAAATCATACTGTATGGGTACCTACGTAATGAAAGATAATTCGAAATTCGGTACACTTTCCTCAATCTTGTCCTATTTTGTGAAAATGCACGACATATAAGACGTTGAACGCAAACATATCAACCGATAAGTGATAAGGAATTTAAATTTAGTGCTTTGAAAATTTTTCAACTTGTCGAAAATTTATCGCAGAGCAAACATTTTCTTCAAAACGTTTTTATTCGCTCAAGTATTATTAGTTGTCATTCATTCAAAGTTGAAGTTTGATGTTCTCTACTTCTCACGTTCTAGGCTTTCGCTGATAAACTTCGTATACCTATACTGAGTAAAACTCTGACGATTTCCAGCGATTGATTTTTTTTCCACGTGAAATTTGAAATACCTATATGTAGATGAAGTCCTCCATTATTTATGAGCAGCTTTTCAACTGAAAACTTGCCTGTGAACCTTTTATGGATTATTTTTTTTGTCCCTTTTTTTCTGTTATCGTTGTAATAGGTTCGCAAATTATTCGTGTGAAATTTTTTCACGAATCGTTCGTCATCGAAAACTTGTCTGAAGCGAAAAAAACATTGGAATTTGTGTATTATTATTTGATTATTTTAATTTTAAAAAAAGTATAATAGCAAAGGTTAAATACTCGTACCTGCGTTATAATTAACTCGCCCTTTGTGATATATTATTATGGACCCGAGAGAAATGAACGATTAAGTCATAAATTACCAATAAAATTGACAGCTTGCGATTTTTCTTCTCGTACGATTGAATATGAATTATGAAATATGAATTGCATGAAGACGATCATCGCTTAATATCACACGTGTTTATTTTAGAAAGTAATCACATAAACAACAAAGTTGAATGAATCACAGTTCAAATTACAATAATTTAGACCTAATCTTAATTACCAAAAAAATGACTGTACAGGGTGTTCCGGTAGTAATGCACCGCCTTCAAACCAGAGATGCAGCTACCCAAACTACATAAGTGTATGCATGTTTGTCGACCCCAGGATTTGAAGGGGCGAAGTTATGCACTAGTCGTGGTAGATGTTTCAAAACTTCGTAACTCACTGATAATATGGATAAGCAATTTTTTTTTGAAACTTTCTTTCTTATAGAACTTTTCAAGCTCTACAAAATGAGTTATATTCATGTTTTGCCTAACTCTGAAA